>VXAD01004603.1:5100767-5173870 GCA_013399195.1 Dicrurus megarhynchus | reverse complement strand
GCCCGGCTCCGCACCCGGCTCCGCACCCGGCACACGGATTTACGGCGCGGACTGCAGCCTCCGGAGCGGCCCGGCAGGTAAGGCACGCCGGCGGCACCCGGGGGCCTCGCCGCCCCCGCCGCGCGGCGCCGAGCATGCCCCCTCCTCCGCCGCGGTATCGTCTCGCCGGGCTCCGGACGCGGCGCAAGTTTCCCCCGTTGCGGTCCCACCGGGCACCGGCTCCCCGCTTTCGCCGCTCCGCCAGCAGATGCTGCAGGGATGGGGCTGCTCCGGGCTGCGCCCCCCCGCCGGCCGCTCGTCCTCCCCTCCGCTCCCCGCTGCGCCCACACCCGCCGAGCCCTCCGGCGGGACAGCGGCGAGGGCCGGGATCCCGCTCGGGACCGGCCGCAGTGGCGAGGAGCCGGGGGGACGCGGCCAGGGGTGGGAGGAGAGCGGAGCCGGCTGCTCGGGCTGGTGCGGGAGAAGCTTCTGTTGCTCTTGGACCAAACTTGGCTTCGGGAAACCTGGCCTCGGGGTTGGAGCCCCGGGAGGGACCCGTGGGACGGGGGAGCCCCGAAGGGCATGCCCGGAGCCTGCCGCTGCTCAGCGTGGGGGTGTCTCGCCCCGCGGGGTCCGTCCCGCTCCCCGGGATGCTCCCCGCTAGGCCTTGGCTGGAGGATGAGCACCGTGCTGGAGCTCGGTTCTGCGCAGGGAACGGGGACTCCTTCCAGCCTCCTGGCAGGGCTAAGCGTGGGGGAGGCTCGGGATGCTCCCGTTTCCACCTTTGCAGTCGACCTCGGAACGCGAGTGTGGGAGAGGGGACATAGCCCGTGGGCGAGCCGAGGACGTGAGGAGAGGGCAGGTTTCCCTGAGAGTGCCGAACATGTTCTGAGCGGGACTTTCCCTCTCGTACCCCGGTAGCAGGGGCGCTGCCCACCTGCAGCCCTGATGTGCACCAGGGGACGTGGGTACTGCTGGGGGTCCTGCCTTGCCGCTGCTGTCGGGTGTGGATTTTACCGGGGTGCTTCCCTGTGCGTGGAAGATCCCTGTTTGCAGCCTCTTCCCTCTTTTCCCTGCACGGTGGCAGACTGTCACCACCGGTCGTGCAGACGGGCTGTGCAGCTGAGCTGTGACTTCCCATGGGCGTGGGGTATCGATCTGTGGCTCTGCCTTGCGGAAGGGAAGGTGTGCTCAGCCCAGGGCATGACCTGGAGAGCCCGCTCCTGTGCTCCTGGTCTGGATGTCAGATGTCGAGTCCTCGCTCTGGACATGCTGCTGTCACACTTCTCGTTGGGCAGCCAGGCAGCTGGCACGAGGCTTTAGGTGTCCCGTGGTGCTTTATGCCAGGAATTTGGATGCCTCTAGCTGTGAGCCCCCTTCACATGGGCCCGCAGTAATGCCCACAGTCCCAGTACGATCCCCTCCACATCTCCCACGCTTGCTGTGCCCCACGGGTCCTGCGCAGCTCCTCGATCTGCCAGCGCTGATGCTGAGTCGGGCTGCATCCTGGCTGCGGGGTGCCCACCCTGTGGCCACAGATCACAGGTGGCACTGGGCTTCCCCCAGGTGCCTGTTGTGTGGCAAAGGGTGCCCTGGGTTTATCTGCAAGAATGGATGTGAGTACAAGAGTCTGATTGCTGCGTGCAAAAATCCTCCTCCAGAAATCCCCTTCTCCTGAGCGTCACTGACATAAGGTGAAATAAACACAGATTCTGCAGTTTTAGGGCTCTCTATGGGTTTTGCCGCAACCAACAGTAGACGGGGCTGAGTATGAACCAGATTTTTATCGGTTTCCCTGGGTTTTTGTCTGTTTCCCAATGCAAAGCTCTTTCTGTCAGAATGAAAACAGATGTTTGGCTGCCTGTTTAAGCCAGAAATGCCTCTGGTTAGGACACTAGCAGTACTAGGATCTCCAGCCCCATCCCGTTTACCTCAGTGGCTTCAAAGGCTGCCTGAGCACAACTGTTCTTAGACTCCTCTGGTTGCTGGCAGAGAGGTTTCCCCTGCTCCCTTTAAAAGATAATAAGGGAAATATATACAAAAAGCCGTGCAAATGGTGGAGGAGGGTCTCAGAGTGATGTGCTGAGGGAAGTGAGCATGGCTTGGCACAGTGTCTCAGCTGGAGCTCTAGTCTGGCGCTGAGTCCCCAGTGCTGCTTCCCCGTGTCCTCATCCGGCTCTGGGTGCCTGGCTGTGCGCTGCAGGCTCTCCAAGGAGCTCGTCAGAGGAAACCCAGTGGAGGTTCTGGGCCCTTGCCATGGAGAGGCAGCAGCAGCAGTGGGATGAATGCCCATCCCCAGGAGTGCCGTGTACACACACCCACCTGGGGAAAGCCCTGCTCATTCTGTTCTTTAGCACATGGACCCAGAGAGAGGGTGCTTCCCTGTGTCTGCTTTTGTGCTGTAACAAATGGATTGCTGTTTTGCTATGGGACACCTAAAAGCACAGCCTGTGCATGGGGTTGGAGCTCATCAGCCTGCTGGTTTTGTTGTAGCTATTCTGACAGTAATGCTGCCCGGGGGTGGTGGCACGAGGGTCCTGCTGCCGGCTCGGGGTGTCCTTCTTTGTGCACAGGTGTACAGAGCAAGGTGGCACTGGCCCAAAAGGCCATGGCAGGGCTCTGCTGAATCCCAGCTCCCAGAGTGCTCCTTTTACCTGTGCAGCTTGCTGCTGGTGCCCTGACAAGTAGCTTTGTGTGTAAATGGGGATTTCTTCAAAACTCCTGGGAGGAGCAGCTGACAACAAATAGCTTAGTGGCAAAATGTGTGTGTGTGAACTACAGTCTAAATGAGAGAGGGAAAACATCCAGTTACCGAACTAATGCAAATGGAGTTGGCTTTCATCTCTCCCTGCAGCATCCTTGGTGGAAGGCATTTGCATTTCCCCAAAGTCAGTTTGCTACCTATCCTTCAAGCAAATCCAGAGCTAGAGAGCAGAGGAAAGCCTGTTTACAAGGTGTGGGGTGGCTTGCCAAATCTGGAGAGAGCTGAACTCAAAATATTTGATAATGAAAAGCCTTATTTTAAGGTAGCAACACTGAACACAGCAGGGGATGGCACACACAGACTGCGGTGTGTGCTCCCCTGTTGAGCGCAGGGTCGGGGTGCCATTCCTGAGCTCCTGCTGCACCATTTCATGCAGGTGACCCATCCAGAAGGGTGACAGGGAGGAGGGGGGCTCATAAATTCCTCTGACCTCCCCCTGGCACAACACTGGAATGACACCGGGTTTTATGCATTCCTGCAAGTGGATGCTGGAGCTGTCCAGCATCACCCTGTTATATATGTGGGAAGACTCCTGTGGCTCCCATCAAAGATCCATCAGCCCTGGGGTTTTCAGGTGTCCTCAGTGGGGTGGGGGGCTCCAGGGTGGACTGCTGCCATTCCAGAGGGAGCCTCCAGCCCAGAAGACACAAACAAAACAGGATTTCAGGAGCACTCCAGCAATAGCTATTAGCTATGCTAAAAGGATTAACAGCTCTGCAGGACTCATCAAGTGTTTAAAACATAACTCAAGCATCAAAGGCGACTCTTATAGGCTCACATTTTCACATCAAGAAACTGTGAAAATTTCGATCCAACTTAATTAAAACATTCACTAGGCTCGTTAAAAACAAAAAAAGAAACAAAGGCCTTTTTTCCTTAAGTACCAAGCCATTTTGAAGAGAGGAGTTTACAGCAGAGTATGCATATTTCTTTGTTATAGAATCACCTTTATGAAAGTCTCCCGTCTCCAGATCACTGTTTCTGACTAAGCTCGAGTTTTCCGAAAAGGAAATAAATATGGTTTTGGTATTGTTTCTGTTGTTTTGCTTTTTCCCTGGCTACGGACCACAGAAGAGAGATGAAAAAGTGAGAAGAGCTTTGTAGAGAAAGTTAGATAAGAGGGTGGGGGAGTGTCAAAACCAGACCTATAATAGGAAACAAGCCAGTGAAGTGCTGGTGAAAGTACCTTTTATCTTGAAGGCTCCAAGTGCTGTGCAGTGCATGAATACACACAAGAGCTGAAAAATAGTCAACAACAAGTGGCATCACCACCTTTGCTGGCAGCAGTCACTGCAGGCAGGTCACAGGCTCACTCACCATCGGTCCCTGACTGCCTCTCTGCTTTGTCTGGATTCATTCTTGGACCACTCATTTGAAGAAGGACATTGAGGTGCTGGAGCCAGTCCAGAGAAGGGCAGCAAAGCTGGTGAAGGGTCTGGAGCACAGGTCTGACGAGGAGCAGCTGAGGGAGTTGGGGGGCTCAGCCTGGAGAAAGGGAGGCTCAGAGGGGACCTTACAGCTCTCTACAACCACCTGAAAAGAGGGTGTAAAAAGGTGGGAGTTGCTCAGTTCTTCCAGGTAATAAGTGACAGGGCAAGAGCAAATGGCCTTAAGGTTTGCTAGGGGAGGTTTGGGTTGTATATTAGGGAAAACTTCTTCATGGAAAGGATTGTCAAGCACTGGAACATGCTGCCCAGGGAAGTGGTTGAGTCACCATCCTGGAGGGATTTAAAAGACGTGTAGATGTGGCACTTAGGGACATCATTTAGTGGTGATTTTGGCAGTGTCAGGTTAGTGGTTGGACTCTACAATCTTAACAGCTTTTTCCAGTCTAAATGACTCTATGCTTCTATGATTCCATGGCTGAGGTGTGATGTTGCTTATCAGCCCCTTCCCAAGCCCCTTTCCCTGTGTGCTTGGTCCTGG
This sequence comes from Dicrurus megarhynchus, assembly GCA_013399195.1. Classification (NCBI taxonomy): domain Eukaryota; kingdom Metazoa; phylum Chordata; class Aves; order Passeriformes; family Dicruridae; genus Dicrurus; species Dicrurus megarhynchus. Next base: position 5,169,201 of record VXAD01004603.1, on the reverse strand, counting down.
TCAGCATCACCATCATCTTCCATGGGGCTGTGACTGAATGTGGGATCCATGGGGATGTGTCCTCGGTGACATTGGGTCAACCCCAGGCTTCAGCACATATTCACCCTGGCCACTCTCACCCTCCTCAGAGGCCTCAGTTATTTCAAGTGCCCTGGGGAGATGTAAAATAGGTAGTCAGAGTCCCTCTGTACATGGTGTAACTGGAGCAGTGCCACTGGAATTATGGGTGCATTAAACACAGCATTTAAACTTCGTAAATGCTTTTTTGACTTTCATAGAGGCCTTGAGCATGATAGGATTTCATTCCATTATGTTAATTTTCTTGGTTTTGATTGATAATGAATTAGCATCCCCCCAAAAAGGAATAAACACGTCCTCTCTTTCCTCTTGTTTATGTGTGAGTTTGATTTCTCCCTCTTCACACTGTCCTGCCTGGTCAGAGAGTGCTTGTAAGGGCAGTGCTGAGAAATGCCACGAGGAGCAGTGCTGCTCCTACTGCAGCTTCCCAGGGGGATTTGCAGCACCTCTTCCTTCTTGCCTTCCCACCTGGCCGTTTTCTTGAGGCAGGCTGTAGGACTAGAGCAAACAGCCTCCTGCCCCTGGGAACCCCCTGGGCTGGGCCAGCTGTGTTCCCGTGCCAGGGACAGCAAGCTGCTGTCACACAGGGCTGGTGGCATGGGAAGGTGTGCGAGCACAGACTTTACAACCATGTACTCAGTGCACGGTCGGGATGCGAAATGCAGGAATTAGGAGGTAGACAGGGTTTTTCCATCAAGTGTTTATAGCACCTTCCTCACTATGTGTCTAGACATAGCTATAAATGAGGGAGAGGGCTATTACCTAGGAATAAAACCACTGAAACCAGCCCTGGAGAGCTTGTCGCTGTGTTTCCAAGGAACTGGGAGATTCCTTAGGATTAATGTAACAATATCAAAGGCTATAAACTCACCACAGCTGGGTACTGAGTCATGGGACACACTTAAAATGTACCTGCCACTTGCAGCTTAGACTTAGCATTAACTGTGGTCTCTTGCCAGTCCTTGGCCATTCCAAGGGCTGCCACTTGTTTACAGATTAGGGGTTCAGCTCTGCTGGCTCCACCAGCTCCAGTGGCATTGTAAAACAGCCCAGTGGTCACCAAGGTCTAATTTCTCACTGCAGTGTGGACGAGTGGTGGTGTGGAGGAGAGGAGAGGTTGTGAGTGGAGCCCGGGCTGTGTAGCTCATGGGGAAACTGCCTTCACACCTGATAACTTGAGGCAGGGACAGCAGGGGTTCTGCTGTGTGCATGGCAGTTTGTGTGCAGATGGGAAATGCCTGGGAAGTCATCCCAGAATGCCCAGTCTCCACCCCAGTCCTTTTGATAGTGGTGGGAGAAGTTACACTGCGGAGATCTTAGTTTTTTGGATGCAAATTCTGCTCTCTGATCACTGCTTCTGCCACGTCCAGCACAGCAGGGTCTCAGTCTGCCTAAGGCTTTGCCATACTGTTATAGCATCAGCAAAAGTAATAAAGAAGAGAATGGACTCCCTGGAAAAATACCACGAAGCAAACCACTGACACACTCCTGGCAGTGTCCACAGTGAAAGCCCAGAGAATTATTTTTTTCAGCTAAGAGTAACCTACTTACAGTAGTCTGAATGATGGAGTGAAGTGGCAGGGGATGTCTCTTCTGATCCCTTGATTGTATTAGAGAATGAAAAAGGGAAGGGAAAGGGTCACACTGATGGTTGGGACCTTTTGGGACCTGCTAGCCTATGGCTGCTCTGCCCTTCTGAGGGAGGAAGGATGAGAAACAGCAGCATGGCAAGTGGTTGGCGCAGAATGCAGGAGGTGGGAAATTTGGGTCAGCACCTGTATACCTGCAGGAGATGGTCCCCAAGCTGGGTTTCCTCCCCCAATTAGGTTTCTTCCTCCAGATTAGGTTTCCTCTGCAGATCGTGCACCGTGTCCAGGCCTTGTATCCCTGCAGAGTTTTCTTGTGTCTCACATTCAGGATTAGGAGGCACTTGGGTAACATGGCCCTCTAAAAACCTAAGACCTATTAAAAATTTCTCTCATTTGACTCCACAAACAGTGCCATTGGGAATACAGCAATACTTCTGGGATGTGAGTAAATATTGGCCTTGAAAGAAGTTGTGGATAATGGGAGATAAGTTATCAACAGCTGTTTAACTTCGTATTACTTCCATGCGAGATAACACTGAGCTTTTGCAAGAGGTTAATAACCAGATGCAGAATCCATCACTGCAAACACAGGCACCTGGCAAAGTGCATCCATAATTTTTCTACTGGAGTGTTATTACAGCTGAAGGAGCGTGGTAGCAGGGAAAGGTGCCGGTGGGTCCGGCTCCAGTGGCACCACAGGTGATGTTGTTGAGCTCGTGGCTCTGTGCAGTGATCAGGGAGACGAGGGTGCTTTCCTGTGGGTCTGGCTCCTCCAGACTGAAGGGGTTAGGATGGCATCATTATCTGGCTGTATTAACAGAGCTTTTGTTGCTGCTAATCAGGCTTGAATCCCTGTGCTGGGCAATGCCTGTATTGCACATCTGAGCACAGTGGCCACGAAGCAAAGAGCGAAGGAGGACAGGCAGGCATTAATACAGATATTTAGAAGGTGGTGGCGAAACATGAAGTGTGCATCAGTTGTGGATCACAGGATCACCACAAAAAGGAATGCAGATGATGCTAATCAAGATTTTAACCCAGAGTTATGTGTCCTCATCATGTTAGATGGCCACTGGTCTCTGGTATGGCTGTTCCAGCCTGCTGTTGGACCTGTAATTCCATGGAATTGTAATTCCAAGAAGAGGTTGGCAAAGGCCAGAGGCGCTCAGGGAGATTGGAAAGGCTCTGTTAGCGAGCAGTGCTTGGCTCTGCAGCCACCAGGCTTCCCTGCAGACGGACTCCTTCCCAAGCGTTTCCCAGACTGTGGAGCTGGGGCAGGGGAGATATCTCCAGCCACCTGCCCACTGCCACAATGCAATGTTTTAATTACATTCCTCTCACTTGATCCTGGCCATGGATGCTGCAGACTTCCAGCGTTCAGATTCACAAATCAGAGCCAAGGGAAGAGTTGGGGTGGGATGTGGAGGGAGTGGACCACTGCCTGCTCTCCTCTGCCTGCTGGGCCCATGGGGCTCCTCATTGCTCTCCCTGCTGATCAGGCAGACACGAGGTCACTGGTGTCAATGCCCGGCTGGGACACGCCTTGGATGGCTCTGAGGACACTGCTCAGCTTGACTGAGCCCTCGGCGGGGACTCCTGGCAGAGCTGGGCTGGCTTTCAGTGCTCCTGGCTCCCAGCCCCTGCTTTATCCAGCAGACCACACTGCTGCTCAGCAAAGCTGGCTGCAGATGCTAGGACAGCAGCTGCAGTCCTATTGATCCCTGTGGGGATGATAAGCCCAAATGAAGACCCTTGGGAAATCAGCACAGAATACAAAAATCTGGCTGCAAAGCAGAGGCTCAGACTGTGACAGCTCTGCAGACAAACCCATGTGAGAGTCCAGCTGTGCAGAACATCCACAGAGAGCCTGCTTTGAACCTGGATTTGATATTTGGGATACATAAGGAAATCTTTGTTGCTTCGCATGAGCCCATCACACCTTTTCCTTCTCCCAGAGGAAGCATCTGGATGTGGATCCAGGTCCTTGCACCCAGGGAGGGAACAAATCCTCAGCTTCCCTGGGACCATGTGGGTTCCTCGGGTTGACAGGCTGGAGTGAACAAGCAGATGAGCACCTTGGAAACATCCAGAGTTCTCATGGTCTCAGGGCTGGAAGGGTCAGAGGAACGCTATGGCCCTCCCCCAGTGAAAGAAGCCTCTCCATGTCCCAGCCCTGCACTGGCTGTTGCATAATTAGACGGGGACATGTGTGTTTTCAGGCCATGCCACATTCCTGGTGTTCATACCCTGCTGGAATAGCTGGGAGCAGGGGCTGTGTGTGCTGGAGGCACTCTGGCCTTGCTCACTCCCCAGCGTGTTACAGGCCCTGGGTGCTTTTGGGCCAGCACCATTAAGTGGCTCATAGCATTACTTGTTTAGGCAAGCACATCTCTGGAGTCTTGCTAGTAGCTCCAGTTAAGAAGAAAGCTGTGTTACTAATCCTCACATGTAGCTGCTTTTTTCCAGCTGAAGCATTCCAGATGAACTTTTCCCCCTGTGCTGTTTGCAAACCAGGCGGAGTGCGAGCGTGCCCTCACCCTTCCCACACACCAGACACAGCAAGGCAGCAAGCAAATGGCAGGTCCCTGGTTGTCCTTAGCAATTAGTAAATAGCTCCAGCTGCCGCTGCTGCTGCCCTGGGATGACTTTTCTGTTCCCTGTGGGTTCATTTCTGCAACAGCAGCAGAGCCAGGAGATGCAGGTTCGCCTTTTTATAGCCACGCCTTGCCCTTGCCCATCATTTACCCGGCGAGGTCAAATTGTAGTCTGAAATCAACTTTATTATTAAAGGTCCTGAATTCTTGAGTTATTAAAGGTAGGACAGCCTGGGTTGACCCTTGTGGACTTGCATGCCTCCATTTAAAAAGCAAAGGAAATTCCTGTAGATGTGCCAGCAGCACCTCACACTAAGGCTGGTCAAATTCTATGTCCAAGCGAGTGCTCCCTGCTGTGGACTGTAACCTTGTGATTCTCTTCTAGAGCTGGATTTTAAGCTCCTGCCGAAGTTTGCCTTTGCAAGCAAGGTCCTGGCTGGCAACAGCTTCCCTGGTTTTCTGCATTTCCAGGAGAACCTGCTGCGTCGTGGCTCTGCCGAACAGCACCTCCCCTTGCCCTGTGCACTTTGGCTCCTCAGTCTGTGGGTACCGCTCACCAGGGGTGCTACCAAAGTTTATGCTGCTGCTACACATCCTTTTCCTGGGTAGCTTCCACATAATTAATTTACCTGTGGAGCTACTGGCTCCTGTTTTAGAGCTTTCTTTTAATTGCTTTGTGAAATATCCGGCTTCTCCTTTACTCTTGTGTGAGTTCCCCTGACGTGTCTTAAATTTCGGGGAGCATGACCGCTGGTTTTCAGTGTGCAGCACAGCAGCAAACCACCTTGGGCTCCCTGGTAACGGAAGCCTCTTCCTTCCACTCCTCCCCATCCCTCTGCCAGTTACAGCATTATAATCACTGGTTTGTTCAGTGCTTATTTCCGTGACAGAAATCAATCTCGTGTTTTCTTTGGTTCCTCCTTTGATTTCTTGGCTTTTCTGATCTTCCCACATTTTCTGCAGCTACACAACTCATCCAAACTAATAACCAGCAGTTTTTCACCTCAGGTAGCATTGTGTGTCCTTAGACCTTGGGCAGTGCTTGTGCCTCCCTTGCTCAGGGTGGAGGTCGTGGTAGGGCTAATTACCTCATAATTAATTCTGTCCTCCTTATAAGCAGGCTTTGGGAATGAATCCTTGCAGTCCTACATGGATCTTGCCTCAAATTCACAGGAACTTCACGAGAGTAGTATTGCTTTGAACTCCTTCTTCACACCCAAGTCTAGCAGGGGGAATATAGGGAATTTATAGTTGCAAAAGAACTTTGCAAAGTTGCATTATGCTCCATTTCCTTGGCAAAGGCAAAATAAAACCATGCAGAGAAATGCTGCAGACGTAAAAGGATAAAATGCTGAATGGGACGGGAGAACTGACAGCCTTAATGTGGATTTGGGGGGAATTTATAAACCTGAAGGCAAGTAATCACAGAGCTCGGGTAGTTTGGGTGACTATTGGGACTCATTGTTCTTCATTAACCTTCCAGCCACCTGGGTTCAGGTGTCAACTCAACATCAAACCACAGCCGATCAAAACTTCCTCTGTTTGAAAAATTGTGGGGAAATTGCATTTTCAGGTGACTGAATGTGATTTTATGAGATCTCTGCCTTCCTCAATGTTGTTAAATCATTCAATATCAAAAATCGGATAATGGATATTTGGGCCTGAATCAAGTTCTGGGCTCCAGCCAAAAAGAGCTGGAAAAAATGCTGTTGTGTTTATTTGGAAGTGAGGAACCTGTATTTTTCCCCGTGTGCCATGAGGCCTTTCTTGCCCCTGCCTCACAGAGAGCTCAGGCAGGATCCAGGCACTGCCTTGCCCAGAGAGCAACATAGAAAGCAACTTCAATAATTTCTACACTGAATGACCTTTTTTTTTCACCTGTTTCTGCTGGGAATGCTCTCCCCTGACCTGGAGGTACAGGAGTGCACAGGGAGAGCATAAGAAGGATGCCATCGAGCTGGGAAAATCGCCTGGCTCGAGTAGCTCTGGGATGAGGGTTGTCTATCATGGCTATTTATTTGTTTGGGAGAGAAAATGGAAGCGGGTCCAGAGAGTGAAAGAGGCTTTCCCAGGATAGCTATGACTTGTCAGGTGCTGAGAGAGACATGCCGTGCAAGCCCTGGGTCTTCTGTTTTAGATCTGTGTTGCTTATCTGGAATATAGGAATTACTGCCTGGATGGCAGAGTGTCAGATGAAAACTGCCAAGTGAAGCATTACTTTCAGTGGATGCTGGGTGAGGAGTGCCCATCTTGGAAGTGGTGGTGGAAGCCTGGATGAACAGCCTGGCTGCAGGCAAAATGACCGAGTTTGGATGCACAGTGGGTGCTGATGCCACCACAGCACCCCTGAGCAAGGGCTTTCAGTTCCACGGTGGCCTCACACAAAATTCATGGCCACTGTACAGCACAGGGTGACTGACCAGACTTTTGCATTCCATTGACAGCAGAGCAACCTGCTCAGGTTGAGTTGTAGACAAAGTGTGTGTGGTCAGGCTGCAGGGTTCTTGTAGCATCCTAGAAACTCCGTGGGACCCTTGCCCTACGCACACCACGGGGGAGTTAAAGAACCCTCCTAAACTTTCAGCCTGGTGCAGCCTGGTGAGCTCTGCCCGACTCCTCCACTGGGGTATTCTCCAGTGGCTGTTGCTGTAGAGGTTGTAGGGTAATACAAAATCACACCAGTAGCTTCTACTGGTCTCCTACATCCTTTTATTTGGTTTAAAACAAAGTGTTTGCAAGTCGTCACTGGGAATTCATCGTCAGCCGTCTGTCATGCTTAATTGGGCTGTCCTGTAAAATATCTTGCGTATAAGTAAATCAAAAAGAGTGGGGCTCATAAAAGGGCCAGTGTGTGGCACATTGATGTTATTTATAGGCTTCTCTGTGGTGCTCATCACCATGGCAGCTGTGAAGGTCGATGCTGACACTTGTGAGGGAACGCCACGTATGTTTTTAAAAAGCCACGTGTGTGAGATGAAGCAGTGCTTATGTGCTCCAGCAGAGCTGGGAGGCAAGGGTGCAGTGTCCTGCAGGGAGCCCCCAGCCCCAGGACAGTGGGATGAAGGGAAGGGGACGTGGCAGGCAATAGCAGGTCTGTGGGCTAAGGCTTCTGGGGTTGTAGAGCCCACAGCTCTGGTGCCCTGGGTGCTGCATCCTGCCATCTCCTTGGGGAAGTGGGGAATAAGCCAAAGGGAACAAAAGTACTCACATGGAAGAGGCTGGAGATCCCTTCGTCTGTTTTCTCCTCTTCAGGATGAAGCCCTCACTCACCAGCCTGTGTTTCCTACCTTTCTGCTTAATTATACGCAAGCCAGTGGTGATTGCTCCACAAGCATCCAAGAGAAGCTTACTTTCTACAGCTGGCTTTTTTTATAACATTCTTTCTTCTTAAAAAGCAAGCAGAAGCAGCATCTCCTTATGTCAGTTCTGTAACTGCCACATAAAAAGCTTGCTCCAGCCACATCCAAGCAGAACTGGTTTGAGCATCTGCACCTCAGCCTCCACTTGGAAAGCAGCCCCTTGCAAAACTCTTACCAGTCCCAGCAGCACTGCTATCTCCAGCAGCAGTGCTCCAAAATGACTCTCAGGGAGATGAATAACAAACCCCTCAGAGTGGTCCTTTTATTACAAACTACCTGGTCTCTCAGCTGAGCCAGTGATCCCAGTTCCTCCAAATACCTGGGCCAGGCTCTTTCAGTGAATACATCTTCTCACCTGCACATCAGGGTATCACAGCTCAGCCTTGACCCCAGAAACCCAGGGCTTTAGCCAGTCTTTCATGGATCTCTCTCCCTGTCTGAGAAAAGCCTTCTATAAACCTACATCTTCCTTCTACTAAACTAACTGTGACTTTCCCATCTGTAGTCAGGAGTTTTTTCTCTTAAGGATGAGCAGAGGTCCCTTGAAGGGGCTGTTTCTCAGCAGTGTCCTGGTGCCCACAGTGCCTTTCCCGTCATCCCTGCTCCTCTGCAGCAGAAACCAAACGGTGTCTGTTCTCCCGTCCTATGCAGATAAGCAGGTGCTTCTTCCCAACCTGTTTTTGTCTCCTCTCCTTGCTCCCTGTGGGCAGCCTTAGTTCCTGGCTGCTGTTAGCGATGGACCTTTTGTTTCCATGAGACAAACGCTGTATCCCCACGACAGCCGCATCGAGAGAACGTTCCTCAGGAAAGCCCCAGGGGACGTGAAAGTCATTATTTAACTCACTGTTTCCACCTGTTGATGGTAACAGTGTTTCTATTGCTGCAGGAGCACGGGGGCCCTCACGCACACCTTTGTAAGCATTCAATTTATGCTTTCTTCAAAACACTAAAGTGCCTTTGCCAAAGGCATTTCGTTAAAGAGTTGAAGTAAATAAACTCACTGGAATTTTTTTTTTTTCTGGGAAAGTCAGGGGCTGTCCTGGAGCTTATGCAAGCACTCCACTAACATTTACTGCCCTGGCATCCGCTGTTAGTCCCACAGACACGATGGGACCTGCTTGTGGAAATGAGCCCACATGGGTAAGGAGTGTTAGGGAGTTGGTGTGATGTTCCCTGCCTCCTACAACTCCATTCAAGAGCTCTTCTTGCAGAGCAAATACATGGGGCCTCTTTTTGCTCTAAGACTTATACGGTTGTTAAGCTTTCTGCAGTGGAAAAAAGATTGCAAGGCAATTCAGCTTGCTAGCGAGGTCATGAATCCATGCAGATGTTATGAATGGAAACGATATGCATGTGCCCTGGGCTTTGCCCAATCATACCAAGCAGTAATACAAGCCAGGATGAAAATAAATCTTAATACCAACATGCCCTACATGAAGCAAATACTTATTTTACATAAAACCTAATTTTAGCACGTCAAGACTGTGGCCAATCCACTTTGTCTCACCATGACTTAGCATAATGACATACATATAGGTATGAATATATATATTTGTAAACATGCTCTTTTCCCCCCTACTTTTTTGCTGAATGTAAGTGCCCCGAGAGGCAGAACTTGCTGTCTCAGTGGGGAATCTCTCTGCACACTCACAATCCTTCTCTCCCTTGCCTGAGCCCGGGGAAGGCAGCACGGGCACCCAGCCCTGCCGTATTACACACAGAATGATTTGTCTGGGCAGCAGCAGCTAAGAAATGCCAAAGCATGGCTTTAATGCTGACTGGGATCAACTGGGTAGAATGAAATGCTGATGGGTGTCAGGCCCTGGGGATGCTGCCTGCAGCCCTGCCTCCCTCACTGGCCACAGCTGGCCCCACTGTAGTGATCTCAGTGCTGGCAAAACAGCAGCATCAAAATGCTCTGCAGCATGGGATTCACCAGCATGCACGCCCTTTGTCTGATACCCACGGAGAGAGAGAGTGGAGAATGCCAGAGGTTGTGAGGGAATGCCCTGAGGGAATCATGATATGCTCAGGCTTTCCAAGTGGAAAAAGTAGTGGAGAGCTTTGCTTTTCAGCGAAAAAATAGAAGTCCTTTCTGGCATTACGCTTTCCTGCATCCTCCCCGTGTGGTGTCGGAGTCCGTTTCTGCAGCTGTATTAACTTTCACTTCACCTTTCCGTGCTGCTTCCTTCCCCCGCACACTTTGTCCTAGGAACAGCCCAGACTCCTCCACCAGGGCTGGCTTTATAGGAACAGTTTGGATGTGCAGCAGCAGGGTGGTGTCAGGAGGAGCCTGTCTCGTTCCTTCCCAACCACGCAGGGATTCACGGTGGCCTGTGCCAGCCGGCTGTGAGGGGCTCTGAGGGCACCCCACAACCACAGCCGTGCTGGGGCTCTCACAGCTGCTCCCCGTGATGCTTCTGCCTGCCTGGGTGCTTTGGGAGGTGGCTGTGGGACTGGTGGCCCCCATGGTTGCACCAGAAGCCTTGTGGTCCCTGCTGCCTGGGAAGGCACCGGGCTGGCGTGCGGCCGCGGGAGGGTTTTGGCTTGCACTGGCAGCCAGTGAGGAGTGTCTGGCGCTGGCGGCTGGAGACAAGGCTCTGCCTGTGAGCCAAGCCAGGCTTGAGGGCTCGGGAGCCAAAAGCAAAGTGAAAGGCATGGCTTTGGATCCCTTTCGAGAGTATTGCCTTGATGGTGAAGCCACTCACAACACGTCTGTCGTGGGGAGCACAACTGCTTGGGAGCAGCCACTGGTGCTTGTGTGAGGCCATGGTGGTGTGGAGCAGCTCTGGAGAAGAAAACACCCTCAGGAATGTGTAGGGGGGTGTGGATCCGCAGAAGCTGCAGGGAAGGGGATGTGCTGGGATGCTGCTGCCTTCCTGGTGAGAGGGAAAGGGCTGCCACAGCCACCCTGAAAGGAGAAGAGAGGTGCTGGTGCTGGGAAGGTGCAGCCCTACCTCCCCACTGGAGGAGCAGAGCAGATGAAATGACCTGCTGCTCTCTCCTTATTAAAAGAAAATAGTGTTTCCTGGCAGCACTACAGACCTGACACCTTGATCCATTGAAACATTCTCATAATATAAATCAGGAGGAAGCAATCAAAGCCCCCGGTGGAGGGACAGTTTCTCCTCTTGCTGCTGCCCTCTCCCAGGGCGGGAGAGCCCCAGTACCCTGTGGCAGGTGGATGTGGACGGGGTGGATGTGAATGGGGGCTCCCACCACAGCACCAGTTTGTGGGGAGGTTTGACTGGGTGATGCATCACTGAGCCCATCACTTCTGGCTCAGCCCGAGCAGTTCTGGAAGGAGAAACTGATCGTGATTTAAAGGTGTCGGAATCAGGAAATCCATCATGTCCCTCGCTAATCTGCTGCTGTGATTGATTACCCTCACCATTAACTGCCCGTTACAGATACACACCTTATTTCCAACCTAAATGAGTCCCTGGGCATGGCAGCCTCGCACAGTGACGCATGGAGGAGAGTGCAGGGGTTGAGTGGCCCTGGGCCAGCACAGGCTGAAGGCACAGACACCCACTGCCAGCACCCACGGGCCAGGAACAGGGGATGGGGGTCCCCATGATGGATACCCCAGAGCAGCTGGCATTGGGACCCTGCTGAAGGGCTTGGGGACATTGCAGAGGTGGGATGAGGGATGGCACCCTGCCCTGGCATCCTCAGGACCAGCTCATGGCACAGTACATCATGTACTGGTCCCCTTGCCATGCAGAAGGATCTTCCAGCAAAGGAGTAGGAAGAGTCTCACTCTGGCTCTGAGCTAAATTGTGCAGTAAATTAAGCCTGATCTGCATGAAATTTCCTCTGCATGTGTGTTCCAGGGTGAACCTGGGAACAGGTTTTATCCAAATTCTCCTGTCTTCTGTCTTTCTTTTAAAAAGTTAGAATCTCCTGTAATTGCCTCTGTGCTCGTGGAGAATTGGGTAATACTAAGAAACCCTCCGGTGGCTAATTGAATGCCTTATAAATGTTCTGACTGTAAGCAAAGTTCTCTGTCTTACATTATAAAGATACTTAGGTCCCATTCTGTGCTAGGGTGATAATTTTATGAGGGATTTTCATATCTTTTGGATGCAATATGGGATGGATCATTACCTTTTTTTACACTTAATTGCTTTTATCATCCAGAAATACTCAGTGCTTAATGATAATAAAGAGGCTCTGCTAAAGAGGCCAAACACCACAAGTATGTTATTGCCTCGTGGTGCTCCAGAGCACAACTCCTCCGTGTGGCATTTCGTGTGTCACCCACCCCCTGGGCAGAGGGGATGCTGAGGCCAGGGGAGAAGCAGCTCACCCTGACCCCCCCAGGAGGGAAGAGCACAGATGCAAAGCCAGAGCCCCACAAAATGGGAACTGTCTTGTTTTCCCGAGCATCCATGTCCCCTGCCTTTCCAGTACCTTGCCCACGGCAGCCAGAGCACGGAGGATGCTTCTGTAGCAGCTGGGGATGAGGTGGACAAGCTCCCTGGTGCAGGATCCAGGCTCAAAGAGGGGATCAGGAGCAGCCCATGCTTCTCTGGAATCAGCGAGATTGCTTGAACGAAGGAAATTTGCTGCACTTCAGGCAGCTGGGTTGCCTGCTGGGCCGGGCTGGCACCTCTCCGCCAGCTTTGCTCCTCAGAGGCAGGGAGACAAAACCAGGTCCAGATGTTTGCTTGCTGTGTGGCCCGTGGCTTTCCAAGAATGCATTTTTCAATGGTCTTCTACGACTTTTAATTAAGAGAGCACCCGCATCATTTATTAATTATTTATTAACCCTTTATAGGCGCTACAAGCCCGTCACAGACATCCGTGGTGTCCTCCTGATGCTTATAAGCTCATCAGCAGCCATTGTAATGGATGGATATAAGCAATCTGCTGACCTGTTTGGCCCGGCAACAATTGATTAACTATTCATTAAAACATCTAGAAATTATTTATGAGCCTTTTATGAACTATTTATAAGTGAGCAGGGACAGATTTATTCATTACTGTGTATGGGCTTGCGGTGGAGGCACGGAAGGAGCTCCAAGCTGAGATTCCAGCAGCCCAGCTCCAGGCAGCAGGAAATATGCCCGATGTCACAAGAAAGCCTTCGTCACTCCACACATTTTTCCAAATTACACTGGCTTCCTGCAGGCCCCATGGGGGGTCACATTCCCTGATAGATGTGGGTCGTTCTCCCAAGGATCAGAAATAACACAGAATGGAGAATTTTCTGCTATTCTGCAGAGTCAGGTAGTTTAGCTAAGTAGGGGCTGGCGAGAATCCAGTAGCAGCTTTTTAATACACTGTTGGGCTAAACTTAGAGGAGAGGATGAGCAGGCTTGTGTGATGCTTTGCTTCTAGTGGCATAGGATTAAATTACCATCCCATTTTACTTCATATTAGTATGCAGGGATATAGAGAGCCAAAGGCAGCAGCTGCCAGCAAAACCCTGTTGGCTGCTGGGTGCTCTCAGGCAATGAGGTGGTTCCTGCTGGGTAAATTGGGGATGCAGTGCAAGAGTCAGGTTCGGGGCCCACATCTGAACAGGACCCTAGCATGGATTTTTTAGTTTTTAGGATTTTTTTTCCATCTAGATAATGGGAAAAAAAAAAAATCTGTTTTCTATTACTTTCACTGCAGTAGAGGAAGGGAAGGTGGAGTGGTCTTGCTCAGCTTAGACTTCATGAATCATTTCCATGTTCCTGATACGTAGTGTTTGTACCAAAAATGGAGACTTTTCCAGGGACTGCCCAAAATGAGTAATGCTGTTTCTTGCTGCAGGATCCCAAAACACTCCCTGCTGCTGGGGGTTATCTCCAGCCCACAGAAACAGGCATTGCTTGACACTGAGGAGCCTCCCTGTCCCTGGAGCTCACCACTGCCAAACAGAAGCAGCAGATACAAGCTCTCCATGTGCTGACAGAAGAAATGACACCTGTAATGGGATCTTACCATCTACAACCCCTTCTAACAGGCCATCCATAATCTCGCCTGCAGCAGATGCTGTCTAGCAGGACACAGGGATAAGTGATGACTTCCTAGGAGCTGGTGCTTGCTGTGGCATGTCTATCAGCTGGCAGGGAGGGGACAGATGTGCCCTGTGTTTATTGTGCAAGGTTCCTCCTTTCCTTCCTGCTCATCTGCATGGTTTTCCTGCTGCTGGTGCTCAGCAGGCTGCTGTAGGCTGAGCCATGTATGAACTGGAGGGCTGGCTCGTTGCTCAGCAGAGAAGGGGAATCCCAGCACTAGCAGCAGTCTGAAGAGGCAGATTTGTGTGGTGATGAATGGTTAGTTGTGTTTCAAGACCTTGTTTGAATTTACAGAAGGGGTGTGTTTGTACACGTGTAATTCATTCAGCAGAAAGCTGCATATAGTTATTATTTAGGCATAAACTGGAGTGATTCAACGTTGCACTGTGTGTGTCCTAATCAGTTCAAAGCTGAACTGAGATCAAATTAGTGCAAGCCTGAGTCTAGCTGTGCTCTCCCCATCCTGCCCCAGCCCGGGCCCCGAGGCTTACAGGGTATCCTGCAGGGTGTAGCTCACACAAACATCATGCACAATGTCACTCGTGTTCCAGCTCACAGGAAAGAAAAGCCAGCTCTCTGTAGTCTCTCCTACAAGTGTACTTGAGCTGTTTTGGAGTGCAGCACAAAGAAATCGGCTTTCCACGGGAAGAAAATACAAAGATGCACCCAAAAAGCCGTAGGTGGCTCAGCATTCTTGCAGGAACACTCAAACCAGTGTGCTCCTCATCTGCCCAGGACCAGGGAGGTTTGGAGGGTCAGAGGAACCCCCACCCCAGCCACAAGGCAGGACTGAGCACTGGAGGGGGGTTGTACCCCCCCAGCTCACACTGCAAGCTGGAGCTGCTCTCACTTCTTGTGGGCAAGCAAGTCCACGAGGTGGAAAACGTGTCCTGCCTGAGCCAGCTCACTCTGGCAGGACATCACTCTGTTTGTCCAGCAGGACATCAGGGTTTAGTGACGTGGTTAGAAACCCCCACCTGGCACTACAGGCAAGGTGGACAGCCACCAGTCCCAGCCATCACACAGGAGTAGGGCGATGTCTGTGACACACAAAGGGGCCAGGAAGAGAGGTATGGAAAGAAGGGAGTTCAGGGAAGTGCTCCCAAAGCAGGAAGAAACCCCCCAAAATGGAGCTGAAGCAGAGTGCTGAGGGAAGCAGGCCAAAGAGCATCTCCCTGAAGCACGGATACATGCCTGCTGGCCAAGATCTCCTCTGAGTGATGTCCCATCCCTGGGCCAGGGAGAGCAGCAGAGTGGGACAGAGCTAAGGCTGACCCTGGGGAAGGATGCACAAGTGCTTTGGTGTCAGCCAAAAGCAGCCCAGGGGCTCTGAGGATCCCCCCCCCTCAGTTGCACAATTCCTGCTGCATCCCTCAGACCACAGAAATTCATGATTTTCTGTCCCATATTTGGCTTCTGTGCTCATACCCAGCCCCTCTGGGCTGCACGTGACATGGGGACATCCCTACAGGGAGGAGCTGAGCGTGGTGGTGGCTGCAAGGCTACAAGATGTGGCACTGTGGCAGATATTGGCTACCTGATTACACAGGAATTAAGCACCCAGAGCGGGGCCATCCTCACTTCATGCAAGGGTGTAAATACAGGAAGAGCTGTAATGCACAGGGACACAGAGCGGACAAGCACCCCTGGAGCTGTGCTAGTGGAGGATCCCTTGGGTCTCCCATGCTTCCAGGGGGACCTGGGCTTCCAGGAATCCTAATGAGAAATGGTTGGTTGCCTAATGAGGCCACGGGGGATCCCATGGGAGAGCATTGGTGGTCCCAGCCAGAGGGTGGAAAAGGATAAAGCCGAGCAAGGGTGGGAGAGGGAAAATGGTGGTGCAAAAGTCAGTGCAAGATGTTGGTGTAGTGCTTAGGGAGGGCTTCCAGAAGCAGTTTCAGAATGCAAATTAAAATAGCAGCTGATTACGAGTGCGCTCACTGTGCCTCTGCAGCCAGGTGGGTTTTCTGCCAGCCCAGCAGTGGCCCTGGCTGCCACAGCCCCCAGTTTCCCCCAGTCCCCCCCCAGTCTCCCCCCAGTCTCCTCCAGCCTCCCCAAATCTCATCCTTGGCAGGGTTTCATCATTGCCTGTTTTGCACTGGAGGGATGCTCTGCAAACACCAATTTTCCCGTGCCTCATACAGTTGAAAATTCAGCGAGAAACACCTGCCATTTACCACATCTCACGTTTTCTCTGGAAAACTGGGAAATGTCTGCTCCGTTCCACACTTTATCCCCACTTTCCCAGGCATGAGCTTCCCTCCCAGTGGGAGAGAATGTGAGTGATGACTTTGTGGCCATTAGTGGATAGAAAACGGTTTTATTGCTCTTCCCTTTGTCTGGCATCAGTTGGGAGTGAAGTTTGAATCCTCTTCCCCCAGATCTATGTTTTCTAGCAAACCACATTCATTGTTCCTGAAAAGTCCAAACCATTTGCTACTTTAAACTCAATCTGAAGTTATCAGCAGAGGGGAGGGAAGGAGGAGGGCAAAATGACCCCAGAGAGAAAGGACATATTTCTGAGGCTGAACAAAGCATCCCAGGATTGCTCCTAGCCATTCTTTGTAGTATTTTTATTTTGCTCAAAACCCCGAGTGAAAATAATTAACTGACTGCCAAACGGAAATAATTTATATTGGATTTTCAGCCTGTCTGCCAGACCAAAAGTAACTTGTCACTCTGACACCTCTAACAGAGACCAGCCCCAAGGAGGAGAGATGCTCTCCCTGCCCTGTCCTGCCCTGGGGATACCCCAAATCCCACCTGTGCTTCCCTGTCTCCATCCTTGCCATGATTTTTGAGTGCCTGGGGAGCTGCCCAGCTGGGCATGGCCAGCCTGGAAGCACACTCGTAACTCCGTGGCTGTGACCGTGCAAAGTCAGTGCTGTGACATGGAGCTGGTTAATGCAGTCCCTGGGATGGGCTGGTGTGGTTTTCCCAAGCCCTGTGATGAGGCTTGGCATTAGCCACGGCACGTTGGCTTGGCTGGGATCAGCAGCAAGAGAGCTTTCTGTGCACGTTTTCATTTAAAATGAAGGGAAAGAGAATGAAAAATAAGTCTGTTCTGAGCACATTTAGAATGGAAAGACTTCAAAAGTTAACAATTCAGGGCAAGTCTCCTTTTTTAAAAGATGTTTTTAAATTAGCCATTTTGGGTCAGTCTCCATCTCTCATCCTCTGAATATCCCTTGTCCCTCCCATTTCATGGAGGGGAGAAAAACAGTTAGCAGTTCCTCACTCTTAAATAGCATCTTTCAGCAGCTGGCTAAGCTGCAAAACGGATCAGCTTTGCCTTACAGCTCTGTACACAGCAATTTCAGGCTTGCACAGAACTTGCATAGCCTTTCCAAGCAAAATATTTCCCGTGAAGCCCCTTCTGGGGATACCAGGAGATCGAAATGAGACTCTGGTGCAGCAGCATGCTGGGGAGCAGGGAGTGGAGAACACCAGGAGGTGGGAGATCTGCTCCCACATACAAAGCTGGCACTGAATGTGGGCAGGACACGTTTTCCTCTCATCAGGAATGAGGAGGGAAGGAGTCAAGCCGAAGCCTGGCAGGGACCCTGGTGCTGGGAGCCTGGATCCAGGGCTGAGGAGGTGGGCAGAGTCCTTGGGCGAGCATCTCCTCCATCCCCAGGCACCTGCAGTGGTGGACACAGGGGTGTTGGAGGGGCTGGTGGCAGGTCCTGGCCAGCTGGCCCGTGGGACAGCAGTGACACTCTCACAGGGGGATTGTTCAAGCCCTAGCAATGGGTAAGGGCAAGGCAAGCGCTGCCTCCAAGGGTGCTGTGTGTGAGGACTTCATCCTGCTTTCTTCCTTGTCCAAGCACCAGCTTTTAAGCTTGCCAGCCTCCCCTTCTGCAGGGGACCTCACCCGGCCACATCCTTCTGGCAGGAGCTAAATTGCTCTTTTTACGGTAGGAATTAACTCCTGTCACCTGCTCTGGCTGCACTGTCCCACATACAGCATGGCTGGAACGGGAGTCCCGGGGATGTGCTGGCCAGGAGAAAGCCTTGGAGAGACTGGGAGGCAGCCTCTGCCCTCCAGGGCCAGCCAGGGAGTCCATGTGTCAGCAGCAGGGATCACCTCAGCCCGGGTTCATGCCAGTGCAGATGTCAGCCAGTGATTTCATGGCCAAAGCACATTCATCGTGCGCCCTCTCCCCACCTCCCCTCCTCCCTCCCTCCGCAGAGAGCCCCGAATAGCAAGAGCCTGCTTTTGAGGTTGGAAGTCAGGTTTAGAATTTTAATGATATCCTGTATCCCACAGCCTTTCATTTAGGGAGAAACCGCTGTAAATGACCCATTTTTCTTCATATAATGATAATGATTACCAAGAGGAAAATGAGTACCGAGGCCGGGCACAAACGCAGTCACATAGTAGATGGGGCGGCTGATTCTGACTGGCAAAATGCTACATGGAGAAATATACCTTTTATACTTAGAAGGAACATAAAGATGTCTTTAAACATGCATGTAAATTTGTAACAAATAAGTCACCGTGGCTGGAAATGGGAAGCTAGAGAGAGCAGCCATAAATATTTTATCTCTTTGGCAGTAAGCTCCAGCACAGCAAATTGTCACATCCTCCTGGGGGAGAGGACGCCTGCTCGCGCTGCCGGATGGGGAAGCCATCTCCCAGTTTCCGTGCCGCCTCCACGCTGAGCTTCCTCCTCGCCTGGGACCTGGCAGCGAGGAATCTGGGAGCTTCCCACACCACGGGCATGGCCCCTGCTCCTGGCTTTTTTTTGAAGGAGGGAAAGAACTTCATTAGCAAGGAAAGCCTGAAAAACCAACAGCTGGTGCAAACAAATGGCTTAGTCCCAAGAAGCAGCGCACACCCCTGCACCTTGGGGTGCTGTCTAACCAGCAGCAGGGGCACCTGCAGGTGGTCTGAGCTGCATGGTGTGCGTGGAAGCGTCTCCACCTGGCTGGGGATGGATGCAAAGGAGAGGGAATACTGGAATACACAAGTTATTACTTCAAATCCCCCAGGTCATGCTCATCTCAGCCACCCCAACCCCTTCCTGCCGCATGCTGGCTGGCACATGTGCGAGGGGCTGTGGCACTTCCCAGCACCACTCCGGTCTGGCTCCCAGACAGCTTGGAGCATCCCTGTGTGGCTGCCTGGAAGGTGGATGGAAGATGTTTGGGAGGGCAGCGCTGTGGAAACCCAAATCCCTTCTCTGGGCATTCTGCTGTGGTTCCTGAGCAGCTTGTGACACAGCACGGGTGATCCTCAGGGTGATGGTGCCAGAAGCCTTCATCTGACACACTCCTGGAAGCTCAGATCCAGGCATTTGCAGCCCTGACTCTGTGACTGAGGTCAGCAACCAGAAAATGCGCCATGGAGCAGAGCCACCATCCTGCCCTGGTGCTTCCAGGTGCTCCAGCAAATATGGGGACCTTGGAAGTCATTTCCCTTTAGAGCAGGGATCAAAGGCATTAGGCTGAACACACTGCAGGTTGCTGATGCTGTGTGAGGGTATGAACAAGAGGTGGTGTGGTGACTTGTCTTTGAGGTGACACTCAGGGCACCCCATTTAGTTCCCAGACTTCAGCCTAGAAGTCATCAGCTGTCTCTGACCACGGTGTTCAAGCACCTGAAAATTCAATTAGGTGTGACCCGAGGAAAACCTATAAACGTATAATTGATTGGGAGAGTGAGTCCTGATCCCAGGTAATTGCCCTCTTCTGGAGTAGCCTGCAGCAGCCCCTTGGCCTGGCGCATGTGCCAAGGATGGAGCTGGTTAGGTTTGTGAGTGATATAAGGAGCCTGGTCTCTGGGTGCTGGAATTGAATTATACATCAACAAGACAGATTTTATTAGATTTATTAGATGGCTGGTAGAGAGAAGGCTAGAAACCAGAGGCAGAGAAGTGTCTCCCCAGCGACTTCTGGGCTGGCATTGTTTTCCTTGCACTGCGTCACATGGGTGCAGCGTTCATCTCCCAGGTGATGCCAGAGCAGCAGATGCCAGCGTTGCCCCCATCCCAGAGGCTGAGGCTGTGCAGGATGAGGAGGATAACCTTGAGATTAGTGCCCCAGAGCTGTTCCAGAAGGAGCTGGCAGTGGCATGGACTTAGATGATGGAGAGCAAGTGTAGAGCAGAATCTACTGAGGGCCATCTCCAGCCTGTGGCACCACCAGCCCCTACCACGACTCAGCTGGGATTTCAGACAAGTTAATGACTGTCAGCTGGGGGGTGCACCACCGGGAGTTCTCACGCTGCTAAGGGTTCATGACAACCAGCATCGAGCTACTGTCATCAATAATCAACGTTGGACCAGCCTTGCCAAAATAAATTCAGCAGTTGTATGGCAAGGCAAAGGTCCCTTGATTTTACAAGTTACCCGTCACTTCTGTCTTGTGTGCTGTCCCTGCATTACAAAGGTTTGAGGTGAGCTTTCTACTCAGAAAAATGGCGTGATGATCTTGGTGAAGCTTTTACTAGGATACACCCTGCTGCCTGCTCAAGAGTCACTGCCCTGCGGAGCAGAAGCAGCTGAGATGCCTTCTCATCTCCTGGGGAGCTGGCTCAGCTGTCAATACAACAGGCTGAGCAGCAGCACGCCTGCTCCCAGGGCAGCCTCGTGCAGGGTAGATGGCTGCCTTACACCTGGGGGAGCAGCAGCATGCCAGATGTCACCAGAGGATGAGACCTGTTGTCACAGGAGAGGCTCTGCCTCAGGAAGGTCTCTGAGGAGCAGACCGGGAGAGAAACCCTGTGGGAACCAGTCAGGCATCGCCAGCAGTACCACCTCAGGGTGGCTTGGGAGAACAGAGAGCAGCAAAATCACCACAGGGATCATCTGGCTCCCCCATGTCTGCTGCTGGCTCGTGCAGAGGCTGAACCCTGGCAGTGCTGGTGGGGCTGAGTTCCCCTCTCTGGACTCAGGGCCCCCAGTGACATGGCCCACAGCCTGGCTGTGTGGCTGGGCAGAGGGTGGCCTTGCCAGGCTCAGTAGGAACCAGCAGACATAACCTCCTTTTATCACAGCCACTGGGCTCTGCTGCTCCATTCCACCAGAACAGCCAGCAGCTGGCTCCTGTTAATTAAGAGCAGAACAATCACTCTTAATCAAAGGCCAGACTGATGGCAGCAGTAGCAACCTGCTGAGCTCATCCCACCTCTCCTAACCCTGTGCTTGGGGCAGAGGGAATAACAGGGGCATAAATGTTTCTGTGCAATTGCTGCCTGGCTGCAGGGACAAGCTGGAGGCAGCTCCCAGGGAGGGCAGAGATGCCACTTGCTTTGTTTAGGAGCTGATTGGCCTCCAGAGGCACCTCCCTAGCCGTGTGATGCTGAAGGCAACTCCTCGAGCTCCCAGGCCCTCTGCTCGCTTGGGGACTCAAGGTGAATAAGCGTTCTTGTGACAGCAGGACACACATGGTCGTTCTTGCTGTCCTGCCACCCCAACACAGGGCTGGTGCAGCACCTCCCAAAAGCTACCTGAGTGCTCAATACCTTCACCATCAAGTAGAGCAGCAGACACCAGGATTGCAGTTTGAGAGTCAGGCCCCTTTGCCCTCCCAACTCTTCCCTTTACAGCTTGCCCTGCTCTGCTTGCATCAGGCACTTGCTGCCCACAGGCTTTCCCTGCATTGTGTGGGTGAGGAAGGAGAGAAGAGGAGAGGTCCCTCACCTGCTGCCTTAAGCCTGACAGCCAACCTGGCCCCAGGTCAGAGGAATCAGCAGGTGACTCTCTCCCAGGTCTCTACAAGAGCCTGCAAGCCAGCCCCTCATCGTTCCAGCCAGTACTGCAGAGTCATCCCTGTCTGAACACCCTCTCACAGGCCGGAGGTGCCTGCAGATCTCAGATGCATCTTCCCTGGGAGATCTCCAGAGTTCTGCCCCAGAGCTTCCAGCATCTCCTTCCCTACAAGCATGTTTTTAGCACCAGGAAACTCCCAGCACTCTCCTATTTATAGCCTCACACTCCAGTTTTCATTTCATTTTAATTAGCTGATTCCCTCTCCCACCTGGCTCTCAGGCACCTAGTGAATTGGATGAGGATGCTGGGAGCAGCACTCAGGAAAGTTTGTGCCTCTGTGCCAGCACCCAGGAGAGTGAGGACAAGGATGAGCAAGAGCAGGGAGCTTTCCATCCTCCATCTGTAGGGATTTCCAGCAGACAGTAGGGGAAAGCATCTGTGTGAGGACTCTGCTCTGGCTCCATGATTTCCTTTCCCCCAGTACTGACAGTGTGAGGTTATTTGAGGACATGGTTGTGAGTCATACACAAAAGTACATCCTCAGGCTACTGAAATCGGATCCAAGTTTTATGTTCCTGGTGTTTGCATTCATGCCTATTGATGGCACAGGAAAAATCCAAGCTGTGGCCTTTGTGTGCAGGTGAAACTTGCTGACCACTTGAGTGAGGCCTTCCCCTCCAGGAAGGACCAGCAGAGGTCAGAGCCGGTGGTGTGCTGCTGTATTTTAGTGAGATGGCTTGTTCAACTGCGAGCTGCAGGTGCACTGTCAGCAGGGGCAAGAAGCACTTTTGTTCCCAGCACAAGGATGGCACAGCTCCTTCAGATAAAAGCAAAACAGTTTCCTAGGCAGGGGACAGGACCAGTGAGGGTGTTGGTTATACCTACTGACAGCACCTTGCGGGATGGGAG
This sequence comes from Dicrurus megarhynchus, assembly GCA_013399195.1. NCBI lineage: Eukaryota > Metazoa > Chordata > Aves > Passeriformes > Dicruridae > Dicrurus > Dicrurus megarhynchus. The sequence continues at coordinate 5,146,943 of VXAD01004603.1, read as the reverse complement.
CATGCTGGAGGAAACACATAAAATCCAACAGCATCTCAAAAAAAGTGGGGGGAAAAGCCTGGTAACCAAACCAAACCAAACCAAACAAACCAAACCAACAAACAAAATGGGGAGTATGGTTGGGTGAAATTCCCCCAGCAGGGGCAGGTCCTGACACAGCTGGGAGAGCCGGTGCTGAGCCCAGCATTTGCAGGAGCAGTGGGACTGGGAGGGCAGGGGGATAGGGAAAATGCTGATGATCTGGCAGAGCAGCAGCAGGCCCAGGAGGACCCCCGAGGCAGCAGAGAGGGAAACGCCCCAGGACCAGTGGGGAAAGCTCTGCTAAAGAGTGATAAAGGGTGCAAGGATCCTGCAGCAGGGAGAGGAGGGTGGGGATAGCTCTGTGAGCAGAACCTGCATTCCACTGAGCCCCACGTGCATCTCCCACCGTGGCAAACATACATTCAAACAGATGTTTGCCAAATGTGTCCTTTTTGGCAACAAACCAACAAACTGTCAGGGATTTGCATGCTTTTATATCTGGGGTTTGGTCCAGATCAGATCAAAGTCTTGAAAATGCACCCGACTTGGAAACGCCAAGAAATTCCTCTGCAGAAACGTTTTGCTGGGAAAATGGTAAATCGTTTTGGTAGAATCAAAATGTAGTATTATAATTTCATGTTTTACGTACAAGTCAAAATGAATCATTTACCTTCTTTAACTATTTTTAAACACCCAAAACATCTGAAAAGGCTTTTTTTTTTCTTTTTCACACATCTGTCAAATATCATCATACTCAGTGTGTTTGTGAATGGGGAGATGTTCTCGGCAGCTGCAGCTGCCTGTGTCAGCAGGAAAGCGCTGACCAGGATGGCTGTGGGGGACAGGACTAGGAACAAAAAGGCCAGCCAGCCAGCCCATGCAGGACTCTGCTTTGGGCAAGCAGCATTTCCCCACCCCATCACCAAAGTGATGTGATTGAGAGGGTGGTTCTATTTTTTTTCCTATTCAGGCAACAGTTCTGATACTTTCTGCTGGTGTTTGTTTTTGGGAAAGGGGGCTGAAATGAACCCCAGAGGGGACTGAGGGGGTTTGCAGCATGCGAGCACAGTTGATGCACTCACTGCTACAAGCAGGAGCTGGTTTCATCTGACATTGCATTGTTTATTTTGAGCAGGTTCTAGGAAGAGTTTGCAGCTCTTTCCCCATTTCTTGATGTGCCTACACAGTAAATTATCTGCAATCATTAGCAAGTGGGCTGCTTCCTCCTTCAGACACAATTAGTGGGCAGGGTCCGGAAAAATCTTCCTCAATCTCATTTCCTCCACAGGATGCACTTGAGAGCCCGGTACTGCCTTGAGGGAGGCAGAGCACAGCCGCTGCCCAGAACCCTGTTCCTCAGGGTAGGAGCATCCTCCCTCCCTCCCTCCCTCCCTCCTTAGTCCCCAGGGACTGCCCGGGGCGGGGAAGGTGAAACCTCAGCCTGCAGGTCAGTGAGGCTGAAGCAGACACACACCGGCACCCACTGACACTGAGGTGAGGCAGGAATATGCCATGGCTCGGGGAAGACCTGATTGAGAGTTTTTCTCAGTCAAAGCAGAGTTTTCCCTGCCTGTAAGCCCCATCCTTATGTGGTGCACAGAGCCACAGGTAATTCAGGGGGTCACAAATCGTGTAAGCAATGAACAGCCGCTTGCTGTCCCCGGCCTCTGCCGAGAGCAGGTCACTTGGCTGCGCTTCAGTGGCTCCCTGGAGCACAGCCAGCTGCCAGGGAGTGATGCCATCACCTGGGTGGCTCTGCCACAGCTGCCCTGAAGTCCCCAGCAAAGGTGGTTTTGCCCATCACCTCCTCTTGCCCCACGCTGGAGGCAGGGTGGGCACTGCCAGGCAGGATGAGGGCTCGGTGGAGCAGCAGCTCTCGAGGGGCTGAAGGACTAAGTGAGGGGGAGCTTTGGATTTACACTCAGGAAAACTGGAATAAATCAAAGCAATTAAAGTGCAAATGAAGCTTTAAACAATGAGGCATCCTAATTACCTGGGAAGTGCGTTGTGTATACTTCTGTCTCACTCCCTTTTTTTAAATAGGCAGAATTCAAATTACATAAATAATTTAAATTAATTTGCCAGGTAGAGCTGGGCTTTGGGAAGCGCCTGCTGGCGTTAATGAGACTGTGTTTTGCCGGTGGCTCCACGAGCCCTCCAGGCTTGTCTGCAGCCGCTGGGTCCCCAGGCGTGGGCAGTGGGGTTTGTGTGGGGTACCGGCAGCTCCTGCACCCGCACGGCTCCTGGGTGCCAGGAGGTGCCGGGCACAGGCGCTGAGCAGAGGCAGGAGAGGGTGCAGGAGGGCACTGTGATGGGTGGCTGCGGGCTGCAGGCGCCGGAAAGGGCAGAGCTAGCGGTAATTAATCACGGCAACGAGCCACCGGCATCGCAGGGAAAAGCACAGTTTAATTTTCTGGAGGTGGAGCAAAGCTATGACCGCCCATCCTCGGGTAGTCACAAGTGCTTTATAGCATCGGGGAGGGCCGGGAGAAAGAGGTGCAAGACCAAGAAATAACTTCTCAGACAGAGCAGAGGCACCAGAGGAATAGGGCAAGGGCTGGCTGCACCAGTGCTGCTCCCTTTCCCTCGGTGCCAGAGGAAGCAGGGCAGAGGTGAGAGGCAAACCCTGCCCTTCATTTGGGTTTGGACTCATCTGCAGGACCCCTGAGTCTCTCCAGGAAATCGGCAGCTCCCTCCATTCCCACTGAAGCCTCTCCCATCCTGCAGGGAAGCTGGGAAAGGGCAGGCTGGGCTGGGAAATGGGGTATCCCCAAGCACTCCCCAGAGATGCAGAGGGGACATGCTGCTGTGGGTGTTACCGAGGGCATTCACTCACTCCAGTGCAAAGTGCTCACTACCTGTTCGTGTAGGGTAGAAGTAGAGGAGAATAAGCAATTAGGGGTTGCATTTTGTCCTGGTAAGGAGGCCCAGAGTTGCCAAGACTGAAGCATCGCTTCAGTACTTGCTCGTGGGAGCCCTGGCACCAGAAGGGATGCAAAAGCTGTTAGATCCCTTCCCGTAGGAAGCTGCCAGCCTGGCTCACTGACATCCACAACGCTCCAAGCTCGTTATGTTCAGTGGGCTGCCTTTTATTTACAAGAATTCCTGCAGGAAGAAAGTTTTGTGAATACTTGTCTAAACAAATATTTGCCTTAGATGTGCACTTGTGCCTCTCTGACATGCTTATTGTCTTGTTTACTCAGCACAGTTCTCAGGCAGTTTCTGAATGTACTGTCAGACGCGGCCATTTAAAAGTTACGAAATAATGGTTGTTTAAAAACTACCTGCTTTTCTCTAATAGTCCTCCAGGGAGAGTTTTATGTGCCCTCTCCCTGGCAGGATGGTCAGGCATCACCCAAATTGGCAAGCTCTGCTCCACGGATCTGCAAAGAGCTCCGTATTTCCACACAGCACCGGGGCTGCAAGGGATGGGGAAAGCACCAGCTTTTGGAAAATAAGGAGAAGAGCTTGCACTGCAGCAAGTGCTTGGAAACAATTTCCAAAAGGCAAGAGAGGTGCTCACCGTGGGCAGTGCGTGATTTGACCCTGGAGGAAGCAGCGCTGTGATTCAGCCCGGCCCCGCAGTCCCCTTCCTCCACTCTGAAAGGTCACCACAGCAAATGAACATGTTTGTCAAACCCAGCCCGGGCTGCCGTGAGCCCTTCAGGGCCAGACACCGGGGAAGGATCTGCCATTTGAGCACATTTCTTTTGCTGAAAACGATCTGCTCAGCAGCGGTGGTTAAAGACTTGTTGGCGGCTGTTGTAAACACCGTGAGTTAACACCTTTCGGTGCCCTGGGTGCTCACCAGGAGGCAGGAAATGGTTTTCTGTCTGGTTTCATGCAGGCATGAGGAGAGCTGGGGCTGGGAGCTGTGCCTTCCCCCAGCTGCCCTGACCACACGAGTAACTCACAGGGCAGGGGGGCAGGATTTACAAGCAAGCTGCTTCCTAACCTTGCCGTGCTGTGATGCAACCCACTGCCCTTTAAATAACCGCTGTCTTTTGAAGGCATAAATACTTACAGGGTGAAAGAAAAGAAGCCACCGTTCCCTCCTGAAAGACCTAATTTATCTGGCATTATCTATCCTTGGCTATAAATCCCCTGTAAAACTTGGCACGAGTTTTAAGGCAGTTACAGCAATGACTGTATATTTTTATCCGAAACCTCGAGAAAGAACAAATTGAAGCCCCAAACGGCAGCTCTGAGTTGTTGCAGAGAGCCACTCTGGTGAGAGCAGGGCTGCAGGGACTGCCTTGCCGGGGAAGCACCACGTAGCAGTTCTCATGAGTTCCCACCACATCTTTTTGGTTTCTTTCTGAGCAATTCCTGCTTGAGAAATTATTTTAACACGCCAGTTTTCCTTGCTGGCAGCAGACTCAGAAGAGCATCCTGAGGGTCCTGGGTGGGGCAGCAGCTTTAAGTCCCTTGCTAACGTTTGCTGAGCACCACATCCTTGCTTGCCACATCCTTTGGAAACCAGGGCACAGGTACATGCATCTCTGCTGTCCACCTACTCAGGCACAAGGCAGGGCTGGCTCTGACTCATCTGGCTTCCCACTTTCTCTTCTTTGTTCTTCTTGTCTCCATGAAGCAGGAGAGAATCCAGCTTTTATTTAAATGAGGCCCTATAAACATCAACAGTTGCAAAGTAGGGCAGGTTTTTAATGGCTTACGCCTCCTTGGGCTTGGCTTCTTCCCTTCAGCCTCTGTGGCTGCGATCATGGTCTGTCTCCATGTAAGCAGTTCAGTGATGTTTTTGAGTGCACCGGGACTTACCTGTTCATTTCTGGGAGTGCATTCCCTGCACAGAAAAGATTAACAAATTAATTAGGCAAGCACAGCATGGTGAGGAGGAGCTGTGGCCACGAGCAGCTGAAGCAGTCCAGAAAGCTGCTGGGACCTCATGACACCCTGGGGACAGCTGTGCCAGCCCTAACCTCACCCTACTCGAAGAGGGACGTACCCCACACCCTGTGAGCTGCTCTGTAACTGGTGAAATCCCATGGCCATAGTTAGGCAGAACCCTCCCCAGGCTGGGACCTCTGCAGAGCACATGGGTCTGTCTCCGTGCTGGAGCTGAGACACAGCTAGGCTGGGATACCTGGAGCTGGGAATGCTGTGTGTCCCCACCGGGGTTGTGGTTTTGTGTCTGTGCTGCAGAAGCAGCAGAAGCACCCAGGGCATGAGCTTGCTGAGGAGTTCTGGACAGGGAGTGCCCGTGTAAGGGCAGCAGGCTGTGTTTCCGTGCAGGACACCCCGTGCTGTGTTTGTACTCCGTAGAAAGCTCTTCTGCGTCGTCATGCACAGGGCATGGTGGTGGGTGCCTCAGGGTGGGATGGTACCTGGTGGGAGCCCAGCTCGTGTGTGTTGGGAGCTGAGGGGGCTGTCACTGCCACCATTCCATGGTCAGCACACAGAGGGACCCTAACGCTTGTTCTCTGCTATCTGTTCCAGGAATGGAGGGATGCATGTACAGCTGGGAGCAGCAGGAGACCAGCACAGCCCTGTGGGGTTAGCTGTGAAGGTGATTCCCTGTGAGGACACAGCAGGAGGCCCCCAGACACTGGAGGAACGTGGGGTCTCACTGGGAAGAGGGAGAGCTCCTCTGCTGCCCTGTCACCTGCCGTGTTTCCAGGGATCTATACCAGGATTTGGGGCTTGGAGCCTGGAGGCGTATTAGTGCCGTAGGATTGCTGGAGAGCCTGGCAGCGATGGGGGACCCGCCACAGAGGAGGGACATTCCTCCAGGAGGCCCTGCACACCCGTGAGCCCTGGCTGCTGGTGGCGGAGGGTGCCTGGGGCTGGGCTGCTCAGCCAGCCCTGGGCTGGGGGCAGAGCCGCGGTGCTTGCAGGGCACAGCCACTGAGGGGCGAAGGGCTGGGGTGGGGGCTGCAGGGGCAGCCCCGAGCCCTGGGACAGCGGGGCTGCCAGCTGAGCCCCTGCTCCTGCAGGCACCCCTTCCTGGGGTGGCAGTGGGGGACAGAGCGGCCCTCGGTCCCTGGGCTCGCCGCGGATGTGCCCCCGCGCAGCGCCGGCGGCACCGCTCCCCTAGTGCCGGCGCGGAGGCACGGAGGGCCGCCCGTCTCACCATGGTGCTGCCGCCGCCCGACAAGCGCCACGTCTGCCTGACCACCATCGTCATCATGACCAGCATGGCCTTCATGGATGCCTACCTGGTGGAGCAGAACCAGGGGCCCCGCAAGATCGGCGTCTGCATCATCGTGCTGGTGGGGGACATCTGCTTCCTCATCGTGCTGCGCTACGTGGCCGTGTGGGTGGGGGCCGAGGTGAAGACGGCCAAGCGGGGCTACGCCATGATCCTGTGGTTCCTCTACATCTTCGTGCTGGAGATCAAGCTGTATTTCATCTTTCAGAATTACAAAGCGGACAAGAAGAACCTGGAGACGGTGGCCAGGAAAGCTCTGACCCTCCTGCTCTCCATCTGTGTGCCGGGGCTCTACCTGGTGCTGGTGGCCTTGGACAGCATGGAGTACATACGGACCTTTCGGAAGAAAGAGGACTTGCGGGGACGCCTCTTCTGGGTGGCCCTTGACCTGCTGGATATCTTGGACATCCAGGCCAACCTGTGGGAGCCGCACAGGACCGGCCTGCCCATCTGGGCAGAGGGGCTCATGTTCTTCTACTGCTACATACTCCTCCTGATCCTGCCTTGCGTGTCCCTCAGTGAGATCAGCATGCAAGGGGAGCACATTGCCCCGCAAAAAATGATGCTCTACCCCGTCCTCAGCCTGGTCACCATTAACATCGTCACCATCTTCATCCGGGCCATCAACATGATCTTGTTCCAGGACAGCAGGGTCTCCACCATCTTTATTGGCAAGAACATCATCGCGATCGCCACCAAGGCGTGCACCTTCCTGGAGTACAAGCGGCAGGTGAAGGAGTTCCCGCAGAACGCCATTGCCCTGGAGCTCCAGCAGAACTCCCTCTCGCACAACCAGACCATCCACAGCGCACAGGGCATCCCCCACGAGCCGTCGCCCACCAGCGAGATCCTGGACACATGAGGGATCCCCCAGCCAGGCGTTGGTTCAGATGGCCCCGTGCCGAGCGGAAGAGGGATGATGCTACTTTCTTGCTGCCCGGTGCAAGCGTGACAGACAAATCCCGGCAGTGAGGGCTCTTCTAGGCACAAAAACACCAACCGCGTTTTAATTGAGCTATGGAGTGTCCTCTAGACGTCTTCATCTCAGGTATAGCCCTAGGAGTCCTCCAGACAAACCAAATGGACTTGCAAAGGACCTGAACCAGCTGACCCTCTCTCCCCCTCCTGCCACCATCTCCCTTCCTGAGCAAAGACCGCTAAGGTTGCAATGTCCCTTTTTACTCCCCGAGCACCTCACCTTTACTCCAAGCCTGGATCGAAGATTTTGTTACTGGAGACCTTTTTACGGAGCGGGGGACAAGGGCACAGGGGTGCGGATTGAGGGGGAAGGGTGGGACGTTTGAAGCAGTAAACCCTGTGATTGTAGATGTCTCTTATCCCCAATGGTTGTGTTTACAGTTTCCTATTTATATTGGCTCCGGGAACTCTCAGGCTGCCCTGGGGACCGGTGTCCTTGTGGAGGGCAAGAGCAGGGAGCCCTGCAGTGGGGAGCGGGGCTGGGGGATGGCGTGGCTGCCCTGCCCCGGGCCGAGGGAGACTGAGCCTCCACCAGCGCACTGCACCAACTCTGCCGGGAGCAATATCTGACGAGCTAAAGCTAATCTAATGCTGGTGTTTTACGTATTTCATTCACTCCAAACGACTCAGCACAATATTTCTATTTTTAGAAGGATCCCTCTCTCCCTCTCTCCCTGCCATCGAGAGCCTGCCTGCCTGCAAAGATCTCCATCCTCCCCCCAGCCCCCGGCACTGCTGCTGGCAGGCACGGGCACCCAGGAGGGATTAGGAACAAGGGTGGCGATGATGCATTTCACTCCGGCATCGAGCGTTTATAAAGAGGGCTGCTTTCCACAGCTACTATATTTTTAAAATAAATATTAAAAAAAAAAAAAAGAAAAAAACCCCAACCCCAAAAAAGAGCCAGGAAGAATGTGCTGCCCTGGGTAGGCAGCTGGGCTTGGGGCAGGGCTGGGCTGGGAAGGATGTGCTGCCCTGGGCAGGTGGCAGGGCTTGGGGCTGGGCTGAGCCGGGAAGGATGTGCTGCCCTGGGCAGGTGGCTGGGCTTGGGGCTGGGCTGAGCTGGGAAGGATGTGCTGCCCTGGGCAGGATGTGCTGCCCCGGGTAGGCAGCTGGGCTTGGGGCTGGGCTTGGGGCTGAGCTGGGAAGGATGTGCTGCCCTGGGCAGGTGGCAGGGCTTGGGGCTGGGCTGAGCCGGGAAGGATGTGCTGCCCTGGGCAGGTGGCTGGGTTTGGGGCTGGGCTGGGGTCTCCTCTGCAGGCATGGGTGGTGGTGAGGGGCTCAGCCACAGGCAGCAGCAGGGGAGGTGAGGGCCAGCCGGACAATAAAAGCCCCCTGAGAGCAATGGCTTCTGGTGGTCTCTTTTCTGCCAGCATGGGGAGGGAGGGGATCAGCTCTCATACGGCCCAAATCACTTGTCTTCTTTTCTGTCCACATCCCCTGGGCTCACAAGTGCCGTCCCGAGGTTCTGTGCCCTGCACTCATTGAGCAGTGGGCGCAGAAAGGAAATAAATCATTATTCCAGCTGAAATGCTGCCCCGGGGCTGGGTGCGCCTCCGCTGCCTGACCCTGGGGGAGGCACAAGGAGACAAGCAGAAAACCTGCATCTCAGACATGCTGAAACTGGATATTTTTGCTTTTAAAAAAAAAAAGAGTTTCATTTTGAGGAGATGGAATAAAATGCCTGGTGCTGTTTACATTTCTCTTCCACATTTTCCCCTGGCTCTGCTCACCGAATTTGACCTAAATCCACAAATCATTTCAGTTTTCATCTTCTCAGCCCATCACAATCTGTCCAAAACACTTCAGCCATCCCTGATCCAGACTTCCAATTTTAGGACCAGGCAATCACATCTTGCTTGGCCACCCTGTCACCCTTGGATAACTCTAACGTTAATTAAATCCACTGAGAAATAAAATAGTACCTTTGCCAACAAAAGTGAATTTGCAACAGATTTAGCCAACTGGAAAAGTTTCTTCCCCCTTCCCCTCAGGGAACATGAGAGGAAGTGGGCAGGTGATTTAAAAGGTGTTAGCAGAAATTAATTAAATTGCTAAATTATTCTGGAATACCTATGGAATTACATATTACATCTCTGCTGGTGCCCTTAAAATACATGCGATTAGCATCAGTGCAATTAACTCCCAAGCATCTAATAACATTCTGCTGCTCTTTTAGGTAATTAATTTATGAGCCTTTGTTTTATAGTTCTTCCTCAGGACTGAGCAGAGGAAAACCTGCAGGAAAACCTTCAGGAAAACCGCTGGCATGGTGCTGTGAACCCTGGGGGCTGGGATGTGCCAGCTGAGGCAGTGCCCAGCATCAGGCTGAACGCTGATGCAGAGATCTTTTATCCTGGGGATAAAATCAGTGATCTGGTGGGTTACCCTGACAGGTTGGGTGTGTTTTTGTTCTGATAGCTAGCTCTGCATCCTTGCCTTATATTGGAATAAATTAATATTCCCTTGAGCCAGATCTGTTGCTAAGGTTGCTTGGGGGGATGTCTGGCTGTGCTCCCTGAACACAGCCTGCATGGGAAGGGAATATTGCTTTATCCTCCTGGTCCCATAACTTCTGAGAAGGTTTAGGAGTCCCGACAAGTTTTTCTTGAGGTTGCAAGACCCTGCTTTCCACTGCTGACATGAGGTTTTTGTCTTTGTGGAGTGGGGTGTCCCTGTGGAAGGGCTGCATTAGGAGCTGGAGCAGGAGCAGAAGTCCTGGAGGTGATGCTCACCTGGGATGCAGTGCACCACATCATTCCCAAAAAGCCACAGGTGCTCAAAGCTCACTCTGGTGAAGGGAGGGAGAAGAGGCCTTTCTCATTTTCTGCTGTTCATCATCCCCAGGGCTCAGTGTGCATCGTGTTCTGCCTCAGCAACACAACCCTTTCTCTTCAAAGCCACCTTGGAAGCAAGAATGACGAGCTGGCCCCTCCTCAGCAGCTGCCAGAGGAAGGCTGGGAGGCAGGGGAGAGCTGAGCTAGCTGGGAGAGGCGGGTGTCTGCAAGCAGAGGGGAGAGCCAGAGCAGCCAGCAAAGACCTTGGGGCCGTGGGGACAGCACAGCAGTGGCAGCACTGCAGCTGTTCCCTGCCCGGAGCTTGCTGAGGGTGATGCCTCTGCCCCGAAATCCCGCCCTGCCAGCAGAGACAAGACCCCTGGGAGCCATGGGAGCAGCAGGAGGGATGGCACAGTGGCTGGGCAGGGTGACTGGCTCCCAGCCTGGCTGGTTGTTAGGGGAAGGTGATATTTTGCTGTGGGCAATGAGAACTAAAGGAAACAATTAAAACTAAATAGGCTGGAACCGAGCAATTTTTCAGCTTTCTCCTGAGAAGAAAAAGAGCTCCTTTGTGAACAGTGAAGTCCTCCTGGCAAGCTGTAGAATCCCACCTGATGAAGCAAAAGCTGCACAGTTGAAATGCAGAAGGGATGCAAATTCTCTGAGCTCCAGTGGAAATCCACGGGGGTGGTATCCCTTGCTGCCATTTGGAACCAGACCACGAGCACAAGGGAGCCTGTGCCCTCGGCAGGGGAAGGCTGGTGGTGCTTCAGGGACCCAGCTGGTGCTGCCCTACCTGTTACCAACCCATGGGCAGTGCTGAGGCTACGCCTCCTTCCAAGTGACCACCCCCGGAGGAGCCTGCTCCACCCTGTAGCTTGCAGGGGACATGGCACCCTCCGGAGATGCAAAACCCGAGCTCCTCTGAGCTCTTCTGTCAGGCTGGTCCCAAGGGTCAGCAAATTGCCCCAGTCCTGCAAGGGCACAGAAGATCTCTGATCACTTGCTGGGCAGCAGCAAAGGGCTAGGCTGTACCCACTCGTGTCCCAGGCATTGTGGAGCTGCGAAGCAGGAGCTCACAAGTGGAGCAAAGTAAGGCATGCAGGCTGCTAGAATGCATCAAGCCCAGACAGATCCATCTGGGTCCTGACCCTCCATCAAAAATTTGAATGAAGAGGCAGCATTGGGCTTGAACTGCTGCATGCCTGACACCGTCTGTGAGAAGAGCCTGGAGCCAGCTCTTGTGCCCCAAGATCCTTGTGGTGCCTGCAGTACCTCCTTGCTGCCTTGGGCTGAATCACAGATATTTTACCCTCCTGGGAGCTCACATCCAGCCCACAGCAGCCTCTTGCTGCTGCATTGACCTGTGTGCTGCCCTGCTCCACAGCCGAGGGTGCTAAGTGGGGCTGGAGCTGTAACTTTCCTTTCCCAAGGTCCTGGCAGCTCTCACATGTCCTGCTTGTCCTCACCTCCTTTTGGCAGGTGAAAGTGTCCGGTGCTGCAGCCTCTGTGCAAGACTGGAGGAGAGTGGCAGTCACTGAGCTGAAAGCACCTCTGGTTCTGCCACCAGATTCTCCGTGTGAGCTTGGCACTGGTGGCTTTGCAGGGCCCAGAAGTGCTTGGGAGGATTTGGGAGAAGAAATACACCCAGCAGGGCAATGCAGCACAAGGATGGCCATGCAAGGCCCTCTGCAGTGCCACCCGTTGCAGCTCCATGCACTGTCACCTGGACCGATAAATACATAAGGGATTTTTTTTCCTTTTAATCAGTCTGGGTTCATTTGATGAGCAGGGACAGACTGAACTTTTATGCCAATAACTGTTTTCCTCCCACCTGCCCCAGATTTCCTGCACTTTTTTAGCTCAGGCCAGTGCTGCAACAGAAAATGAAGGGCAGGTGTCCAGACCACCTTGACAGCAATTCCCATCCTCCTAAATTCCTCCTGCCCAGGAACTGCGGCAAAAGTTTGAGTTTCACACCAATTTAATCCTAACTGAATGCCCTGAATTCTTCAGTTCTGTCTGGTTTTTAGGTCTGGCATCCTTGAAGAATAATATCCATTTAAATTACTGATTTGGGCTTGCTCATTTAATTTCATCTTAATAAAGATTTTATGTGGTTTTGACATATTCAGTGTCTTGAGTGTATTGACACGGCAGCCTGAAGAAGCATTATGACCATAACGGCTCAAAAAGCATTAAAAAGACCCTGGCAAGGTTTATTGATTGCCCTCTTTTACAGCTGCTTGAAGACAAAGACCAGCCACAGGGAAGAGAGAATACTGTATTTTGTTTTTATGTGAGCTTCCCTGATGTTACAACAAAAGGCATTTGCAAACACATCTCTGCAAGCTCTTCATCAGGACATGAAGAAGCAGCAGTCATGTTGCTGGGTTGTTGCCAGGAGGGTGATTTTAAGGGAAAAAATCTGCAGATAGCAGAAAAGTCACCTCCAAGGAAGAGATGTCAAAGTGTAAATAAATAAATAAGTGATTAGGATGCCCGGGTCCTCCCCACTGGTGTATCCCAAAGGAAAAGCCCTCATGCCTCACTGTAACATGTTGAAGGAAAGGGTAAATCATCTGCCAAAATCTGTCCTCAGAGCTGTGGGTTTCCCCATGGACAGGTAATGTACCCCAGAGTCTGTGTGAAAACACAAACACACTGTGGCCATGTTATGCTAAGTGCAGCAGAGATAAAAATTAGTTGAATGATCCATTGGCAAGGTGGAAATGTTCCTGAGATGGGAGAGCAGCATAATTGTCTCCTCATGGCCAACATTTGCATACAAAGGTGCCCCCAGGAGGCCCCTGCACAGCCACCTGCCCAATGCAGGCTGATGGGAGGACTTTTTTGAGACTAATTGCAACCCATTTCCTCCAGCCCAGGCAGGGGTGCCTTCTGTTCAAAGAATCCATGCGCCAAGGAAGAACACAGGCTGCAGCAAAGCAGCAGCACCTCTACCTGCGTGGCCACGAGATGCAGGTGCACAAGCCAGCACCAGGATCCTGCTTGGCTTTTGAGTAGGGCAGAGGGAAGGACCAAGAAGCTTCCTGATGTCTCAAGAAGCAAGTTAACAAAACACATCTAATGGGGTGACCAGCACCGACTGAGGTCCAAGGAAGGACCTTAAGGACCTTCCTTCTCCACCCTTGAAGACATATTACCATGATACCAAATCAATTCTGTGCCATAAAGCCAGCAGACACGAGGTCTGCAGGGTTCTGTAGCCACAAATGCATTTCTTACTGCCTTTTACATGGCTGTAGGTGAGTGATCACCCTTGCCTTGCTCTCCGGGGGCTCCCCTGCTTCTTCAAATCTGCCATGAAATAGCAACTCGTCGCTCACGAGGCTGAGGATGCTGAGAACCAGAGCGCAGCACCTTGAGCATGCCAGGCACATCCTTCTGCCCCCCAGGTGGGCCAGGCCAGCAGGCAGATAATAACCCAGCATCCCAGCTCCCAGGGCTCTGCACGTGAAGCTGCCTCTGCCCAGCAGAGTGAGTACCTCGAGCAGAAAAAGGCACTGTTTCCCTTTTCTGTGCTGGTGCCAGGGAGAACTTAGTATTCAAAAACTGTTTTCAGATGTTTCACTTCACAGCTGGTGAATGAACTCAGAGAACTCAATAAACCTCTTTGTGAGACATTATCTCTCATTAATCTCTCAAGTGAGGCTGGCACCTGGAGTTGCATAAATCTTTACCTGCACATAGTAGGAAACAGGGGAATGGGCCATCATCAGGAAGAGTGTTATAATGGGAGAGTCACAAACAGCAAAGAAAGAAGAAATCCTCGCAAAAATTTCCTCCTGATCTCCTCCTGGCAAGAGGACATCAACTCTTGGAGGAGATGGACCCTTGGTGGAAGAGATTTCAGCAGGAGATGGGGCAGCACAAGGGCCTTCAGCAGTCTGCAGGTGTTACAGGGGAACCGCCTTTCCGTCGGACACCTCAGGAAATGTCCAAAACCTTTAAATGGTGCTGCCTGCTCAGGAGCAAACTGCTTCACAAGAGCTGCCAGCTTGCAGATCCCTGCCTGATCCCAAGCAGCTGCTTTGGACACGGTGCGGTTTCTGTCTCATCCTTCTCCCAGCAGAAAGCTGGACTGGCTGTGCCAGAGCACCGTGAACCTCCAGCATGTACCATCACAGTCCTACAAGCGGGACACAGCCACCAAAGCCACCTCCCTGAGGCAGGATAGCTCTGAAAAAGGTTTGGAAAGGAGGAAGATGATTTAGCAAGTCTTGAACAGCTTGATGTAGAAATAGCATCCAGAGTGTTCTCCCTGGCTGGGGATTTTGAAATTTATTTGGGCATTCTTTGCTTTGGTGCAGCAGATGGTAGGGAGGCATGGTGGCCTGGAATATTAATGCTTCCTCCAGCATCCATGTCCTCAGAGCAACTGGCAGCTCCACGTTTTTGCTGAGCATCGTGCAGCCTCATTTTCTGTCTCAGGGCCGTGCTCTTCCCACATCAGCTAGGAATTAATATTTGTGGCTCTGTCCACAGCGGCCCTCTCCGGGGTGGGGCATTTTGCATCAGGAAAGCTTCAGGGCAAAGGCTGGGGCTGGGAAGCAGGGATGTGGTTATGGCAGGGATACCACCCACTTTGCCCAAATGGGAAAGTAAGGAAAAAATAAAAATGCAGCGAAGCAAATCTGTTCTGTGACTGTAACCACCCCCCTCTGCTGGAAAGGGTATTCAGCCCAGATTTTAAGAGTTGTCTTTTATTGATGCCTAATGTTCCATAACCAGTGTCCAACGAGGAGCAATTAAGCATTCCCTTAGATAAAATGTATGTCTTTGGGCGATAACCAGGCAAAGGATCTTCTACTAGGATGTCAAGATACGACTTTGTACCATGGAACTGTGTCATAAAAATCCCTCTGCTGCCCTGCCATGGCTGCTTTCTCCCCATTCCTGGCAGGTCACAGCAGCTCCCTGCACGTTGGAGCTGGGGAGCATTGCATGACTCCACTTCCCAGCTCCCAGCTGGTTGGTAACCAGTGCTGAGCTCAGCCTGCCGTGGTCCTTCAGACACCTCCACCTGACAGGCTGTGAGCCCTTCAGGAAGGATAAAATGATACAGCTCCAAAGTTTAATAACACGAGCCCCAGCAATCACAGGTGAATTTAATGGTGACCACGCAGAGTGCTGCTGGCTGAGCTGTAATGTTCAATGAGGATGCTGAATAATCCACCAGTCTTTCCCAGACCGAAGGAGGCCTATACAAGTCAGCAGGATGGAGACCAGCATTTCAGCCTTCTCTGGGTCTGTGTTGGGAGGAGCTGGCATGATGCTGCCATGAGTCTTACCCCTCCCAATCAGGATGCTGTCAACAGGCCAGGTGTTTTCTGCCAGGAAGACAATGCCATCAGTCTGGTGGGCTGCAGGGACTGCTGAGCATTGCTTCCCTGGCTGGCTCTGTCTGGCACACTGTTCTCTCTTCTACCTCACACCTCTGTCAGGCACTTCCCAGGGGCTCTGCCTGATGGAGTTCTTCCTTTATCTTTCCTATAGGTAGAAAATTACATCTATACTATTAAGTGCAGAGAACATGAGTGCTGGGGGGTTCGGGGTTTAAAAGGCAGCGTGTGCTCATGGCAGCTGTGCCTGTGCCATCCTAACACTCACTCCTCGATTCCTGTGTGTTAACAAGGGCAGCACCGGGCTCAGGGCACACAGACTTGCAAGGGAAGGGATGTGCTTTAATGGCTGGCTCTGCTCTTCTTCCCACGTGGGTTCATGTGGGATCCTGAAAATGTTGCCAATGCCCATAGTCAGCCAAAATCTGGAGCCTTGAGGAGAGATCAGCAGCGGTGCTGGGAATGCCCTGGCTGCAGCAGCTCCCCTTGCTTCCAAAACCCAACCTTAACCAAGGACATACCCTGGGGATTTGCTTTTGTCAGGATCAAGCTTACAACAGGTTTCTGCTTCTTTTTCTTTTTCCCAGACATCCCACTGAACACCACCCAGTGGCCCTTATCACATTTCCAGTCTGTGCCTGGAAGAAATCCTGCCCTTCTCCTGCTTAAGCCTTGCCATAATGACTATTTCATCCCCCTTTCCTGGGCTGAGCAGCTTGCCATACCCATCTCCTTCAGCCCCAGCTTTTGCAGACACATACCCAGGAACACAACAGCCCCAGGAGGGGTGGGATGAACCCAGCACAGTTTTCAGGAACACGGGAACGAGCTTGGCATTTAATCTGCTGTGGCCCCAAGTGCGATTTAGCAAAGGATCTACCTGTAATTGTCAGTGCCTAAAGGACTATTAAATATGTCCTTTAACTGGTTTCTGAAGGACTTGTACTATTATAATAAGCATCTCAAGAAAGAAAAGCTCTCTGTGAAGCATTAGCTTTGAGATCCAAAAGCAATCTCACTAACATACAATATCAAGTTTGATTGACAAGGCCAATACCCATAAACCACGCTGATTGACACTAATTAGCCTGCCAGCCTTTAATTGCTTGTGATCGTGTTCTACATCACTCTGATTAAAAAATTAGTCCCATGCAAAAAAATCAATGCAGCAGGGGGTGGTTTGAGATCTCAGCTGGGCCCTGAGACTTCACGCTACCTTTGTTCACAGAGCATGGACACATCTTTTCAAAGGGACATCATGGAGCAGGGGCAGGCAGGCAGGGAAGAAGCCTTTCAGCCTAACTCTTAGAACAAACCCCTCCTGCTCAGGGTAGGTTTTTTTTTGGAGGATCCCAAATCGTGGAAGAAGGGGAGAGCAGCTAACCAGGCAAGGTGAGGCCAAGCCAGCAGGCTGAGCTGCAGTATTATGGGCAGCAGGAGCAGGGGTGCAGGCAGGACTGAGCTGACAGGATGCTGGCCAGGCTGTCCCTTGTCCCCTGGGTCACTCACAGCCATGATTCCCCACAACCCCTGCTCTGAGGCTGGACCTGGGTCTCTTGCCACAGAAAGACAGGAACACACTTGGCAGAGAAGCCTTCTTTTCATGGAGTCCCCCCGATCCCTGTGGATCCCATGTCCCTGATGCTGCCCCTCACGCCCATGAGGGTGCACACCCACTGTGCCATCTTCTGATCCTTAGAAAGCCTGACCTGGAGCCTGCAACCTCCTGTCAGGCTTGGAACACTAACCATGGCCAGGACCAAGTCATGTTGTTCTCTTCCATCTCTTTTCCTTCTCATGTGACTGCATTTGCAAGTACATCCTACACTGCTCCCTCGCTGCTGCTCACAGGGGGAATGATGGCGGGGCAGGCTCCAGCCCCCGTTCTCCCTCCTGCTGCTGCCCACCTCACCACCTGGCATTTCAGGAGCGTGGCAGCTGCAAGACCCAGGGAATGCCTCCCCTGTCCTACTGCTCTCACTGCCTTCGGATAACTTTCAGGAAGCCTCTGTTTTTCACAGCCCCCGGAGGCGCATGGCAGTGGGATGATGTCCTGTGGGCTGCACAGCTGGGGACGGGGGACTTGTCCTGGGGACAGCCCAGCATGGGGAGAATGCTGCTCCATCCCACACTCTAATGCAGGCTGGGAGTGTCCTCCCTTTTCTCTCTGCTTTCCTTCTCTGCCACTCTTGGTTTTGCCCAGCCTGGATGCAGCAAGGGGGTTGATGAGCAGCTAGACAGAAGAGTGGAGGGCAGCAGTGGGCCAGGAGGTGGACACCAATGCTGAAGAGCAGCCTTGACTGGGAAAGAGGGGATGACCAGGTCCCAGTGGATGAGTCTCTGAGGGGAACCACTCCATGGTCCTTCATAAAGCCAAGGACATCCTGGGGGCTCATCACCTCTCCCCTGACCTGCTTTTGATGCCTACAAGCCAGAGCTGAGGAGCTCTGTGAAAAACACCGTTCCCATGGAAGCCAGCAGCAGCTCCCAGGCCAATAAAAGCCAAGATACGATCACACTCTATTAGTTTGATAATATCATTTGTAGTTGACTTAGAGCTGCATCCCATCTAATTAAAAGGGAGCCGCTTGCGAAAAGCGCAAGAGCAGAAAAAGGCAGAGAGGATCCTTGCCCTGAGCTCCCTGCCTGTGCAGATGTCTTCTTGGTGAATGGCTTTTTATTTCCCGTTCCACATTGGAGCTAATTTCATCCATCACCAGAACCAATGTGACTCATGCCCCCAGCAAGAGACAGATGCAATAAGTGAGCACGGAGAGGGAAGGGAAAACACCGCTCTCTAGAGCCCGTGTCATCTGGAGCTCCTCTTTTCCTTAATTACGCTCCTCTGTCTCCTGGGTTTTTCAGGGGCTCGTGTTTCTGTGAAGCCAGGGAAAAGCAGGCAGCAAAAACACGGAATCCAGCCCAAATCCTCCTCCTCTTCCTCACTGCAAGCAGGCAAGCGGAGGGAAGCAGGGATGGCACAGGGCTGGCTCAGCACTCTGTTCAGCTGGAGGCATAGGAGAGGGCATGGATTGCTCAGAGAGACACGTCTTCTTGGCAAACTACCAATTTCTGTGGAAAACAAAATGCTGCATTTTCTCTAACAGCCATAATGTCAGAATTCCCCAGAATGCCCCCAAATTAGGAGAGGAAAAGGAGCGCTTGTGTATGCAAAGAAGTAAGGGCTGACTGTGTCCTATTTTCCACCTGTGGCCTGCATTTCTGAGGCAGTTCTCAGCTGCTGGAGCAGTCTGGATGCTGTGTTTGCTCCCTGAACTATGATGAACAGAGACCAGATCAGTGTGTGGGCTGGAAAATAACCACCCACTCCCCCCAGGCCATGGTTGGTCTCCTCTGCTGGAGCTGCCAAGCAGCTAAAACACATCTGGGAGCTGCCTGGAACTCACCTTAGCTGGGAAGACAGATGAGGATCCCCTGAATTTCACAGCAGGGCTCTGCACAACTTTCTCAGTGTGGAGCAGTCCAGCTGCCCTACTACAAAAGTCATCCTGGGCACGAACTTTGCTTGTTTCACAGGCAACAGATTGCCAGAGCTGGAGAGGTGCTGGAAAACATTTGGAGGAGGATGTAGGTCATGCTGATGGAGGAAATGCAGAGAGAGAAGCCCCTGGCATTTCATGGCCCTACGGAGCTGCTGCAGCCACAGTGGCCATGGCCTTGCCTTCCTTGTGAGGGGAGGGAGGGAGAGCAGGATCTGTCACTGGTGCTGGGGGGTGTTTGTAAGACTGGGGACAGCACAAGCTCCTGAGCTATTTAGCTGCTCTTGAAAGATTTGCCCTCTGTCCCTGGACAAAGGCACTGAAAGAACCTCCAGCCAGAAGGATCCGGAGTCGCCACGGCTGGCTGAGATCCCTCTCACATCCTAGAGCATCCCCGGGGAATTCCTGATGCTGTGCAGCACCAGCAAGGAGCTCCTGTCTATGCCCCCACCTGCCAGCCGAGGAAAACCCCTCTGGCCAGCAGCATTCACAGCACGAGCTGCTTTCCCAGCCTGCCCCGAGGGTTGGCAAAGGACCTGGCAGCGCTAACCACACCTATCCAAGAATTCCAAGGGAATACGAGCTGTTGCTTTCCTTCAAGACGTGCTTGCTGGAGCACTTTCCAAGGAGAAAGCTGTGCAGAATGCTGAGGGCAGAGGGGCAGCTTGCACAGGGCTCAGGGACACACAGGAGAGAGGAGACAGCAAAAGCCCTCAAAGTCCTCATCTGGTGTCCGCCCTGTGCGGGGACCCACACAGGCCACAGTCCCTGCAGACTGGGCACAAGCTCTTCCTTGTTCACCCCCGGGGAAGGGGGATTTCCCTGAGCAGGGCTTCCCCCAGGTGAATTACGGAGGGCAGCACCCTGCTGTCTGTCCTTCAAGGTGATCACCAGCGCCTCACGGCATCATCGCCCAGCTGCTCCTGCTGCACCTCCCCTTACAGGTGAGATTTTCTGGGCCATCACAGCATGCAGGGCTGGCCAGGAGTCCTCATTTGGAGAGCGGAGACCTGCTTGCCTTTCAGAGCGTGATAATAGAGCTGTGAAATTTCATCTGCTTTATTCCGCAGGCAGCACACTGGTGTTCCCACAGACTGCCAAGTTGTCTGTTCTCACACCACATTAGCTGTGCTCACTGCAGGCTCTCACCTCTCCTTGTGAGCACCAGCGTCTCCCTGATGGCTGCAGGATCTGCTCCTCAAAAGTCAAGCTGCAAACCCGCAGTGCTAACACAAAATGCAGTTTATCTAGGTGCTAAATCTTAATCTCGTGGGCTTTGCATCTGCCTGAAATTCAAGTCCCAATGAGCCTTTCCCTGTGAGAAAGATGCTGCTGGCAGCCTCTGGGTTGTCCCCCACTGAGGAGCTCGAGACCGGCCCCCAGCAGAGCTGCACAGCCCTTGGCTCAGGGACACTGCCACGGGACCCTTCCCCACTACCTGGGCTGGTGCTTCTCACCCTAAACTCATAACTTCCATGTTGCACTAAAATTCTTCTTCATTTAACATTCCATCTTGTCCATGGAGGATCTCTTATTGAGACCCAGGGCCACCTTTCCATTTCATTTGAGGCCATCACCCGACCTCATCTTGCCATTTATTCCCTCTGCAATCACCGCCTTCCTTGGCTTTCAGCACAGTGTTGCCACTGTCCTTCTGGGAAGCAGAGCCACATTGCCTCCCAGCAAAGCTGTCTCTGCCCAGCTGCTGGACTGGCTGTCACTCACACCTCGGACAGGCTGCAATTAGTGGGGGGGTTGCACTCTCCAAGCCTGCTGCTTTGGCACGCCGCCTCTGCTGGCTCCACCCTGACACTTTCAGGGGACACACCGAGATCCTGACTCATACCAGGGAACAAACCCTGTGAGTTATTTCAGATCTGTTTCTACCTGTTGCTTTCCCTGGAGCCTGGTGGCAGCTCTGATGACAGGATAGAGACTCTACATGGAATTTTGCAGCTTGTGGCTGGTCTCTGCTGCTACGTCCCCCTGTCAAACACTGACACGAGGAGCATGGACAATAATTGGAGCTGATGAACTGCTTAAAGCAGAGACACTTACTCCATGTTAACACACACCACCAGGATGCAGGAAAATTAAGCAAACTCACGAAGCAGAAGCCAAATTAGCTCCAAATGGGTTTTCTTTTCAGAGGTGTCAGTCACTTTTCAAATTATTTTCCCTAGCTGGGGATGATGAGGGAAGACGTCTGGGATAAAGGTGCCTTCTGCTGCCGTCACGCAGAGCGGCTGTGTGACAGCCTCTCCACCTGACAGGCCTGAAGAATCAGATCATTTCTCTGTAAAATCAGCTTTCACAGAGATGTTCCCGGGAGCCGAGGATGGCAGGCTGGGAAGAGCAAGTAGCCATGGCAGGATGAACACCAGCAACGGGCAGAGCAGCTTGAAAAGCATGAAGGAGCACCCTGGCCAGCGGTCCACGTGCTTTAATGGAAAATGAATTCCAGTCCGTACATTTAAACAAAAAATGAATCCTGTCAAACCCTGCACGTTGAGGTTTTTTCCATGTAGTTACAAGGTTGATTGATAAAAGTGAATGTGTTGGCATTACACATAGGCAGCTGTCGTGGCATCACCCATCAGCCTGATTAATACACAAGGTATGGATGTGTGCAGTGTGAAAATTGGCTCACGGAGGGATATCACAGTACCTGGGAATGGAAAACCTTCACCCAGTGGTGGTAATTCTGTGGCACCCTGCAGACAGCAGTCTTCTGTTGCATCATTTTCTTATTGAGATGATTCAAAGTGAGCAGGAATGGGTTTCTTTAAATAATACGCAGGCAGGGCTGGGAGGTGCTCATTTAGATCCACATTTATTTCCCCCTCGAGCTGCTGCCTGCAGCATCCATTGCTCAGCCAGCAGGGTGCTGCAGAAGGACAGAGAGCAGGTCAGGCTGTGCTGCAGGGCAATGCTCTTCCCCTAAAGCCTCCCTCCAGCCTCGAGGGCTCTGACACAGCTTCTGAAGTGCAAATCAAAGCAACAGCATCAAAGGAGACAACAGTGGGGGAGAAACGAGCCTTCAAAGGCCGCTGGGCACGGGGCCAAAGAGAATCTATTTTTTATCACTTCCTCCTGCCCAGGGCACGAAGTGAGTGAGGGCAATGTCTGCTGCCACTGGAGCCAGCAGAGCAGGAGAGCAAGAGATGTTTCCCAGGACCAGGGACACGTGAGGAATTAAGCCCATAAAAATAAGAGATCCCTGAGCTTCCCTGGAGAGCGAAGGCATTGGGCAGCTGGGGTGCTCCTGCCTCCTGCAGCTGTATCTTGAGGCAGAGGCTACTGCCATGGTGGGATGATCCCTACAGCACATGCCCAGAGCACCACCCAGCCCTTACAAAGCAGAGGCAGCAGAGACTTTCACCAGTCACATCAGGAGGTTTTCCCTTGGGAATTACTCCTGACAGGCAGCTTGCTTCCTTCCGATGCTCATGTGTTGCTGCTGTTCTTCCTCCTGCCACCCTGGCTGTGGTCTGCACCTGTTCTGAATTTGCTCACATTTACGGCCTGCTTCTGAGATTGGTCATCCTCTGCCATAAAATTCCTCTGAAAATCCCACTCAGGACCAAACTCAGGTGTGAGACCAAAAGCATCCAAGCCAGAAGTCAAGACACTCTTGAGCCAACCTGTCTCAAAGAGCCTTTACCCTCATCGAAAGGGCTGAATAAACTGATTGTATCAGCAAAACTATTGCAGAAGAACCCAGCTGCTTTGCCTGTTCAGTATTTATGACCCTTTTTATTTGTGAATGCTCAAAAATATCAGCTTATGCTCATGTTGGTGGAAAGGAAATGCATCACGTCTGTTTAAGAGCAGAAAATAAGGAAGGAATCTTCCTGCCATATGGAAAAGCTCCTTTTATTATCTGTGTAATAATTGCACAGACTTCCAGTCTGCAGATAATTTGCAGAGGACAAGGTGCTCTCAGTAAGGATAAAAACTCATCAAAAATAAACCTCTTTTGCCAGAAAAATATTTAATTTGGATTTGGGTCAGAGTTTCAAGCTCATGCTAAGTGCCTTTTCAAATCGCCCCCCATGCACACAGTCCCACCTTTCTGATGAGCACAATGAATGAGCTGTGAATGCCTGTGTCTCCAGGGTTCAAAGGAATTCACAATTTTCAACATCAAAACATTTCCTGACAAATTTTCAGCTGAAACACACAGGTTCTTTGTAAAAGTTTCATCTCTTGGAGTGCAAGGGCATTTTGCTAAGCCCCGTGATTTCTTTCTGGATGTCCACCATGCATCCATGGGCCCACACCTGGAAACGCACCTGGGCATGATCATTGGCAGTGCATTTATGGAGAAGGCAACTTCAAGTGCTCCAAAGGCAGCTTCAAGTGCCCCAGATGATGGAGACCATGCAGTCTGGCCATGTCCACCATGGGCCAAAGGCAGCTGGAAGCTGGTCTGTGTGCCAGGACCTTGCTGGGCCAGCCTGGACAATCCCATACCCACTGCACATGGACAGTCCTGGAGCGTGTGGTCCTCAAAAACCCTGGGCTGGCAGAAGGTCCCTTGGATGCAGAGCTGGTGTCCCCTGGCCCAGAGAGACAAGCCAATGGAAAAGTCACCCCTGGAGTCAGGAAGGACCTCCGCTGTGTCAGCTGGAATGCAATAGCAACATGCAGGGTTGCTTCTTCACCGCTTTGTTTCATACATAGATTTTTTTAAGGAATAAGCAGGCATCCATACAGCATCCTGGCAGCAGAACATGCAGCATCCTGGCACCAGAGCATGTACCAGGGTGAGCCTGGGCAGGGAAGGGGTCCTGCTGTGGGCAGGCTGTTCCCCACGGGTGCTGCTGGCCGTGCATCCTCCACTGCTCAGCTTCCACCCATCAGCACCATCCCTGATTTCCCCAAGGCCCCTCCAGCCAGCGGCTGTTTCCTTCCTCTTCTGCTCCCAAATCAGCGTGAAGCGGAAAGCAGCAGGAAAGATTTCCATTTGAACGCTTCGAGGCTGATTACACTGGAAAAGCAACTGGGAATAGGGCAAACATAATCACAGGTAGCGGTGTGAGCATCATCAAATCAGGCACTGAAAAAGCAGCCTCTTCCAAAAAACTTCATTTCCTCTAATCCCTGCCTTTTGCCAGGCTAGTGAGGTATTTATAGCACCTTGTTTGGTATTAAAATCCCTGCTTGGTGCAAGCAGGTGCTGTCCATGGAGCAGCACTCGGATTTGGCACCTGATTGCTTACAGATTAATGGCAACCTGTCACAGGTGTCACCCCTCCAGCCCTGACAGACAGGGCTCAGCCCTCGCTGCTCTGCAGAGGGACAGCACCTCAGAGCTTCTCCCCAGAGCTCTTAGGTTGCTTATGTGTTCCCAACCATATGACAGGGGAGGGAAATTCTGGGGAGGCAATAAGATTTCAGGAGAACAAAGCAAAGACTTTCTTCATCATGGCAAGGAAAAGCCCTTACATACTGAAGTTGTCAAAAAGATGGCCTGAATTATTTAGGGGGAGCTCTGTGATGCCTTCACGGAGTGCAGCAAACTGCTGTATCTACAAGGTGTGTGGGAAGCAGCTGCTCTGGCATCTGACACTGAACATCAGGAGAGGGCCCAGACTGGAAGTGTTGTTTTTACAGCATTAATTATGGATGCTGCTCCGAGCATCCCCTGGCAGGTACCCTCTGCTTGGAGCTTTGCTGCTCTGTGGGCTACACTACAACATCAGCTAGTTCCTGGGGAAGACAAACCCCAGGAGCAGGTGGAAGGGTGCAGGGGCAGCACGAGGAGCCCTTGGATAAGGCTGGTGGACTCAGTAGTTATGTGCATTTATTTTTCAGAGGTGTCCTTTTGCAGGGATGCACCAGCACGGCCAGGTTACAGGAACGCCTCTGCTCCTGGGTTTGGGTGGCTTCAGTTCACCTGAGTATTTCAGACCTTTCTTTTCTGTTCTAAATGTATGCTAAGCCCTCAGCAGATAGGATCTCTCCTACTTCAGCATTTTCATGTAAGCTTAATTCTTGATTTTACTAGAAACTGGTGTTCTCTCAGAGTTGCCATAGTTACTGATGCATGCATTTCTGATTTCACACGCTAATGACTGTCCCAACCTCTTGTTTGTGGAATAAACTACGTAACCCTGAAAGCAACGTAAAATGAAATATTAAAGTGCTTATGGTTCAGAAAGCAGACATCATGAATCAGCATTTGGAATTAATTGCATTATCAAGCCTGGATTAAAATAATCCAAGCCTCTAGGCCAACCAAGTGATCAGGACAACCCCCAAACCAGATTTTTTGGGGATGCTCCAAGTCTGAGAGGCAGTGTGGTGTTGTGGGGAATGTCACCCCGTCCCTGCACACCAAGATGATCCAGGCAGTGGTTCCAGCTTTGCTGCTCCATGAAATGATGGAGAGATTTGGCAGCCTGGCACCAGAGGGACAGATGCAGAAGCTGTGCCCTGGAGCAGCCTATCCTCAAGAACAACATGTGAGGTACCACCCCACCTCCAAAGCTTTTTTCTGCCCCAAGGAAAGAGGAGAAGGAGATGTTCTGGACAGCACTGGATAGCACCCAGAGTGGCGTGGGGACAGGCAAGCAAAGGCCGTGCAGCAAAGCCCAGCACTGCAGCCTGGCTCTCAGGTGTCCTGGTGGCTTCTGACTCTGACTCCCACCTGGAAGGCTGATGATGCCCTCCTACCACCCCAAAGCTGCTGACTCTGCCTGTTGCCACACCAGAGCCAACCCCTGGGGACTGCCAGGAGTTCTCCTACATCCCTGTGCTCGCCCGGCTAGCCCCAAGCCTGATAGTGGCTCTATCCTTGGAGAGGTCACAGGGCAGCAAGGTGCCCCTGCTAAGGGCATTTTCATCCCCTGAAGACACATGGGGTAGGTGAGCAGCCGATGACAGGCAAGAACTGCCTTTCCTTATGCCAGTGCTGATACAACTCATTACACACTTGACTGGTTTGAGATTAAATTATAATAAATGCATAATGAAATATTTAAATTTCCAGCAGTGGGGCAGATGTGCAGCATTGCTTCCCCTGCCAATGCCAAGCCCTGCTAACAGCTGCCCTTTCCCCTGGCACTGAGGGGGCCCATTGCCTTGTCCTGCAGCACCCCCATGTCCCCGGCAGCTCCCAGGGATCACATTCCCCCAGGCACGGCAGCTCAGGCTGGGAACCCACTGTGGTGTGCTGACCTTGGCTGGCTGGCAATTAAAATAGATTTGGATTGTCAAAATTAAAACAAACACCAATTAAAGCCGAGGCAGGCTGGGGGAACAGCAGCAGCAGCAGCAGTGTCCTGCCCTTGACGCTCGTGCTGGGTCTGTTTGCACGTGCCACCCAGGGAGCTGGGCCAGCACAAGCACCCACATCCCATGGCAGGACAGAGCCTGCCAGCCTTGGGACGAAATCTTGAGCCAGAAACCAAATTCAAGTAACCCTTCCAAAGCCTGGCCTGTCCTCTGGCACACCCTTCCACCGCTCGGGAGCACAGCCATGCTTTTCCCGGGAGCAGTTTCCAGCCTCAGTCCTATGGATGCAGGGTTATTTTTAACCCACTCTTGGCTCTGGCAGACGCCAGCTTTGGCAGGAGATCTTTGCCATGTCACAGTGCCAGGCTAAGCTGGGATACATCCCTCTGGGAGGGACTGCTGAGGGTGGGATAATCAGTGGCAAGGCTCTCTCCGGCTGGAGCTGCACATGGGCTGTGTCAGGCGGGCGCGGGGCAGGGTCCCTCTGGGAGAGCCCCAGGTCTGAGCCAGGCCGTTCCTCTCACCACCTTGGCCACTGTGGGCTGGGCAGCACACAGGGAAAGCAGCAGGAAGGTTCCCTCCAAAGCCTTCCTCACAGAGTGCCAGGCTGGAGGCCAAAGGGAGATGATGCTGCACCGCAGACCCTGGACCACGGGGACTTTGGTGCACCAGGGCAAGGGAAGTGCCCTGTCCCCCATGGATGTGGTTGTCTGGAGCACTCAATCCTGGTCTTGGGCCAAGGCACCAGGGAAATCAGGGGTCCTTGTGCTGGGGCTGAGACCCTGGTGGGTGCAATGCGGTGCAGTGGGGAGGAGGTTCATCCTGGAGCCATTCTCTGCCGTTCCTGCAGTGGAGAGTCCCCAGGGGAACCTGAGGGGGGTTCATCTTTCTGTCAAGGAGCTCTCCGCAGCCAGGCCAGCAGCTCATCACGCTCCACTGTGTGCTCACCTCAGGCTAGCTGCCATCAATTCCCAATCCGTGCCTCCCTCCACGGGCTGTCACACTGTGAGGGGAACACAGTGAACCCATGGCTAACCAGCCACTGGGGCTCAAGGACCCCCCCATTACCCCTAGGGGGTTACAGCTGCCAGGTCCCTGTGTCCAGGAGGCTTCCAGCTTGCTTTTCCCTGGTACTGAGTCCCTCTGACAAACAGACAGGCAATAGGTTGAGATGAGGAGGAGAGGATAGGATGGGAATCACAGACAGACAGACAAGCAATAGACACACAGTGCATTGAGTGCTGTTTTCCATAGGAAGCCAGGATAAAATCACTTCTGCAAAGCTGTGATCACACTGCTCTGTGTCCCAAATCCTGACTCCGAGGTAATTAGCCCTTCAACAGCCTTTACACCAAAGAGTGACTTAAGGAGCTCAATCTGTTTAGCTTATTAAAGAGCTGGATAAAGAAGAAGCACGTCCACAGTCTGTAAGCACCTGTCCATGGAGACAATGTATGATATTAAATAGGTCCTTGCAGCAGATGATGAAGACAGTAGTGTCCAGCACTGAAAACACAGCAAATACCAAGCAGAAAATGCAATGACCACTTTGCTTGTAGGAGCAGCTGACTGTCCAGGAGATTACCAAGACCTTGTGGGCTCAGCACCACCCATAGTCAGGTCACCCACAAATTGTTGTCATCCTCTGGATGAGCAGGGAAACGCCCTCACTCAGACTTATGCAGGTGCCCAAATGAGAAAACTTACACAAATCCTGCTAGCCCCAAATCTGCGTGTGGGCATGGGAGGGCTGCCCTGAGCAGGGAATGATGGATGGACAGACCTTGGGAGAAAGCAGAGAGCAGGAGGACAACCTGTGAGTGAAGACAATAGATGTAAGAACCAAAACTAGAGAAGGAAGCTGAGCAGGAGTCCTGTAGAAAAGGCCCAGGACAGAGTGTATTCCAGGCAGGGTTTCTCTGTAATGGGTGTATTCCCTACAAACACACTGAAATAATGGCTTTCCTCATCCCTGCTGTGGGCACCGGTGTAGGCTTTGAATTGTCCTATCATTCATTGTCACTTCCAGTTCTTCAGCTTCCCTCTGAATTGCAGCTTTACCTTATCTCTGTAAGCACAAGAGAGGAAAGAAATTGTGAAAGGAGGAAAGTAACTAATAATGTTAATTTTTTTTTGTTGTTGTTAAGATGTTGAAAAGCCAAAACTGACACAATTCCCTAGCACAGCACATGCTCAGAAAAGACACAGAGAAAGCATGTGGAAGTATGTGATGGCCACATCACCCTCATGTGATGGCATGGAGCTGGCCATGTCTCACAGCTCCTGCCTCCTATCTTTGTGGAAACCCAGAGATCCACAATAGCAAAGGACCCTGAAGGAGATGTAAAGCAGCATACAGAATCATAGAAAGGCTTGGGTTGGGAGGCACCTTAAAGATCATCTAGTTCAGACTCCCCTGCCCTGGGCAGGGACACCTTCCACTATCCCAGGCTCTGGGGATGAGGGTGAGCACCAAAAGCATTCAGACACCTTTTCTGCTCCAGACCCTGGGAGCCTGCACTCCTGGCTACCTGCCTGGAGCAGCAACTCAGTCCAGAGATTCCTCAGTAATTCTTGGAGGTGTTTACTTTACTGTTTCATGTTGTGTATTTGCATACATCCAATTTACAGTTCCCATCATCGAGCTGCCTCAGTAATTGGGCAGCTGGTCTCAGAAATGCTGATTTACTGCACTGCTGATGACATAATATGTGTTTGTGCTTGCAAGAGGCGGCCGCGAAATCCCTCTCTCCTGAGCTGAATTCCACAATTGATTTTTTCTATTGGATTAATATTGCCACGACCTGCTCTTTTAGTCAGCACATTTTATACGCTGGCAAGGATGTTCCCGTGCAGCTCTTCCGTCACAAACTGCATTTCCCGCAGGGGGCATGTGCATCTCCCCTGTCTTGGCTCTCTTGCAAGGGAACAATAATCCCTGACCATTGGGAATGGGAACAAGACTGCAGAGAGTGCAAACAGTGAATGTCACCTTGAAATGTTTATGGTTGGTTTGGGTTTTGCTCTGCCAACACCTGCCTGGGCTGGGAACAAATTCCTGCTGCCTCTGCAAAACTCATGTAATGGTTTGGGTTGGAAAGGACCTTAGAGATCATCTTGTTGCAACCCTCCTGCCGTGGGCAGGGACACCTTCCACTAGGTCAGGTTGCCCAGAGCTCCATCCAGCCTGGCCTTGAACACTTCCAGGCATGGGTCATCTCCCCCTGCCCATCACCAGATCTGGCTTGATAGCCAAGCAAAGGGTTTTGCATCCCTGCTGAGCTCTGTGCATCCAGTGTCACCAGCACCGGCAGCAGCAGAGATGCCCGAGCTGCCTGTCCCACACCAGCATGGCTGACTCAAGGAGGACCATGTGCAGGACAAATGAAAATGGCAACAAAGTGTTCCCATTTGCAGAGCAAGAGCGCTCCAAGCCAGCTTCCCACACGGCCAACTGTCTCCTGTGCTTTTTATGTTTGGTTTCTGTCCAACCTGAAATAAGAGCAGTCTCTGAAGGGAGGCATTTGTCACTGCCCAAAAGGACTTGCAAGCAAGGTCAGCCTGGACTGCTGCTGCAGCGTGGATTGATGCTGCTTTGCTCTGGAGAAGGGCATGAACACGCTGTCCCCAAACCTCCATCCACATTCCCCCTCAGCCTCCGGATGAGGAACTGCAAAGGAATCAGCTGCAGTATAGACTCGACACAAATAAAAAGAGCAAGAAAGTAAGTTTGCTTGTAGACATCCTCATTCTTACAGCCTGACTATTTTGTTCCCGTAGCTGGTAATTCCTGTATTTTCCTATTTCCTAAAGGGAAGCTTTCTCTCTGAGAGCAGAGATGACAAGTGCTGGTGTTAAGCTCATGCAGTGCTTCAGAGGCTTGCACAGCCCCGTGCAGCCTGGCACGGTGGAGAGCTCCTACCTGGGGGACACGGTGTCACTTTGCATCACCCACTGGCTCAGGACATCCAGCAGCACAGGACAAGGAGCTCTGAAAATTTCTGTGCAGTCCTTGTGCACTGTGACTCACGAGACCCCCTTTTTCCAACAGCACAACTGATTCATACATTCCCCTTCATGCACCTTTTTGGGTAGCAGAAAACAGGCACCAGAAGGATAAATGCAAGTGAGCAAAGGATGAGGGGAATGTCACAAAAAGGAAAGGCACTGGAAGAAAATACTTGCAAACAGCAAGCTGAGGCTGCCTGGAGGGGACTGGGGAGCAGATCTCCACCTCTCTGATGGGAGCAGCCCCATGCCAGTGAGTCCCAATCCCCAACTCCACGCAGCAGGTGGGCTCGAGCATATTAAAATGCCAATCTCCCCACTTTGCCCATGCTAATTTTCTCCTGTCTCTTAGTAACTGGTTGGTACGGGTTATGTTAATATGGATTTAAATTCTCCAAAGAGCAGAAAATTAAAGGAAATTATGAATCAATTTACATTTCATCTGATTCATAAACCTACACACTCTACAAAATGAGTTGATTTGAAATAATTAAGGTTAAGAATGTCCTCATCACCTCTTCAATACTCCTACTAGATGCACTGCATCTTCTCTGTCTGCTCTTGCTCTCTTTAGCATTTCAAATTACATGTCCTCCTTTGTTTTTTTCCAAGATATTGCAAATTTACCAGGCAATTAAATAGTGATATGTAATAATTATAACAGCAAAACCAATAACGATGGCTCTAGGCTGTGTTTGCAGCAGGAGGAGTGGAATGCCAAAGGGAGGGAGATGAATGGGGAATTCCTGCTTCAATGTAGTCCTGGCAGAGCAACCCCAGCACATGCAGTTTGTCAGGCTGTGGGAATCAGGTTATTTATCAGCCCTTTCACGTGTGAAAGCAGGGCATAGCAGCAGGACTCTTTCTCTGCAGGTAGGCTTTGCCTGCAGCTTCAAATCCTCCCCAGTCAGCAGCCCCTGACTTTAGCAAACATCTCCCCCAGAGAGGTGGTGGAGGCCCCATCCTAGAAACATCCAAGACCAGGCTGGACGGAGTTCTCAGCAACCTGCTGCAGTTGAAGATGTCTCTTCTCATTGCAAGGGGTTTGGACTAGATGGCTTTTAAAGGTCCCTTCCAACCCAGGCCACCCCAGGATTCTGTGATCTGTCTTTCCCCAGCAGACATCCATGCTCTGCTGTAAGAATTCCTTCTGCAGAGCTGTGAGGACAGCCGCTCCAACCCTTCTGAGGATTTCTCATTAAGGTAATTTTTTTCCCAGCAGGTTTTACTGTCAGGATGGTACATTTAAATCAGCTCCACCACAGCTGACTCACATGTGAATAGCCCCCAGTGAGAAGCAGAACCCACTCACCACGCAGAAATTTTTAGGGGAAATAGAGAAGGGACTTTTCCATCGCCTCAGACCTGCCGGCCATCTGTATGGTAAAGTGACCCAGCTGAGTCTGAGGCCTCACAGAACAAATGTGTGGCAATTTTCTTTACCTACTGAAGGTAAAAGAGGGAGAATGGCAGTTCTTGTGGGTGCATTTTTCGGCAATGGGATGACTCGCTCCAGTACGTGCTTGCTTCCATTGCTGCTTTTTATTGGCAATTACAGATTTGTCAGTGATTACAGTAATTCTCCTCATTGGGAAATAAACACCAGCTACACGAAGCTCTGTGGTGGCAGCAGCATTTCACTTCAACATGCAAGTCCTTTCTGTTCCGATCGTTCCAGCCATAAAGCAGAAGGAAAATGTCATGCACCTCCAATGCTGCTTCCAAAGGTCTCCAGGGAGCAATGATATGTCTTTCTCCACCTGACCTCAGAAAAGCATTATGGCAGGGATTTGCAGGCAGGAGGTTCCACAGTTCCCTGCTTGGAGTCAGGATGCAGCAGGCAGAAGGGTTCCCAAGAAGCAGGGCCCGTTGCCATGAGGAGGCAGTGCCTGATGCCAGCTGAAGGGCTCTGCAACATTTCCGAGGGAGCAGAAGGGCTCTGCAGGCACTGACGTGTGATGTGAAGTAGAAGTGAATCGTGTCTCTCCTTGGCTTGGCTTGCTGAACCCTCCAGTGCTTTGCAAGGGGCAGGGTGCTTGATTTGATTGGAGTGACGCAGAAGCTCAGCTTTGTCCTTTGTGCATGGATCCAGCCCCTTCCACTGCAAGCCAGAGCTTTTGCTCCACGGTGGATGACCCCGTGGCTGGTGGCCAGCTCTCTGCCGTCTCCAGGAGGACATGGATTTGTGTATTCCTCCTCAGAAACAGGCCCACGGGCATGCTGGTCTGCGCACACGTGGCAGGACAAGGCAGCCACATCCTGGCCTACTTCAGGAGGAACAAGGCCAGGAGATGAAGGGGGCTCATCCCTCCTCTGCTTGGTGCTGGCAAGGCTGCATGTGAAACAGAGCCAGTTTGGGTCCCTGCCCCCAGGTCAGGAGAGACCCGGAGAAACCAAAGGCAACTAAAATGGTCAGGGCCAGATCCAGTGCTGGTGATAGCCCTGTCCTGAGCCAGGGGCTGGACTAGGGACCAAACAGCCAACGTTGGTGATTCTGGGGTTCAACATGCAAAGCCTTCCCTGTGAGGGAAGAAGGACTGTGATGCCTTTGGGGAGACAAGCACGTCGCTTCTTGTCATGCTGCAGAAACAAGCTGAAGATACCGAACCCCTGCGAGCAGGAGTCTGAAATTCAGCCCTGCCAAACAGACTCAGCCACATTTGAATGGCGAGACAAATGTCCAGGGGCGATGTCAGACCCTGGGAAATGCAGAGCAATTACAGCAGCCCAGCTGATGAGGCAAGCCTGGGGCTGGGCAGAGCGGCTACGCTTTTCCCTTCCAGCCTTCCAGTTCGTATTGTGCCTTGGGAACTATTCCTGATATCCCTCCTCTTCCTCCCCATGGTGTGGACCGGCAGCCTGGATCCCACTTGTTGACACAGCTGTAAATCACTCTTGACAAGTTTAACACTGGCTCAAGGGCAGCAGAGAACCAGCAAAGAATGGATGTTGCTCCTGCCAAAAACGAGTGCGTGGCCAGGTGCTTCCCAACACGGCCAGCTGTGCCCGCCTCCATGGGGCTGGGAACATGTGCCCACCGCAGCCAGAAAGGTCCCTCACCCCACTTAGGGATAAAATGCCAAATCACAGCTGACATTTAACTTAGACTCCTCTTACTGAGTGTGCTGCAACAGGCACTGGAGCCTGCTCCAGGTGGGCCGTGCCGACCCAGGCCTGGGGAACCCCCGGCACTTCTGCAGGTGGGCTCTCCTCCATGGATGCTGGAGGCTGGGAGTGCTGCCATCCCCAGGAGCTAATGGCCACAGGCAGCACAGCTCCTGGCTGAACCTCCCCTGCAAGCTGCAGCCCCTTCACAGTGAGAGATCATCCCCTGGATGCTGCTGTCTGGCAGGGGCTTCTAACCAGGCATCCTGCAGAACAGCCTGTCTCCCATTTCATGCTGCCAGCAAAGCAAGGGGCTGAGGTTTCTCCTGGCAAAGGGGCTGGAAGTGGAGCCACAGCTCACTGTGCCAGGAAGTAATTCCCTTGGGGGGCTGCAGGCCACTTCTCTCCTAAATAAAGCCATGGGGCACAGTCACGAGACCAGCTCCACAGCCCAGTAGCCAGGATGGCACATGCCCTTCTGCTCCCTGCTCCAGTCCTCACTGGCACATCCAGAGAGCACAGTGAGCACAGTGAGCACCCCAGAGTGGGTCCTGGGGACCTACAACCAGGAGGGTGTCTGACATCCCCCTCCAGCAGCACCAAAGCTGGCACTTGTCTACCAGGATGCCTGGCTCTTATTGTCCCCACTGGCCCCAGGGCAGAGATTTTCAGGCACTGCATGAGGTTGTGGAGGGCTCCTGTCACCAACATGTTCTGCCTTGGTTTGCATGCTCTGCTCTGCAGACCCCTGGGGCTTGGGTGCTCTGTGTGCTCCCAGCAGGGCTGCGTCAGCTGGAGAGACGGGCAGGGCTGGGAGAGTCTGACGGGCTGTTTGCACTGATAGCAGGAGATATGATGGGAGTGAATATCAAGCTGTCATCTCCGTCATCTTGTGGCCAAGGTAACGGTGGGAAGTGGGTTCGCCTTGTTGAATCCCTCTTCAGATGAAAAATAGCGAGCATCAAGCTGCTCTTGTTCACAGATTCCTCCTGTTCGGTTTCTAATATAACGATCCAATTTGCTCAACACAGCTGCAGTTTTTGGGCTCCTTCCAGCTTCCGTGTCTGATACAGAAATCCTGCCTGCTGCACAGAAACGAGCTGTCCGTCCGCACACTGGATCCGTCCCCTTCCCCTTGCAGTGCTCCCCAAACACGCCATCCCCCGTGCCCCAGGAACTGGCACACGCAGGAATCTTCCCTGTACTTCCGAGGATTTATTGCCCATGGCGAAGAGTTTGAAGAGTGCAGACCAGAGAGGGGATGCCCAAACTGACATTGTGCACTCACATCATCCCCTTTTTTACCCACATCTCTTTCCCAAAGCACTGGCACCTCTCTCTTTTAACGGAGGTAATTTGCTTCCTGAATTCTTTTGATGCAGGATTAAGGTGTGTGGCAAGGAAGCAGAGCTGTCCAAATGGCGTGGCTCTGGGACCTGCTTGCCCAGGTGCAGAGGCAGCAGAGACCCCTATTTCTCACGTGGATGGGGGAAGCAAACACTCCCTGGCCTGCTCCACTTCTCTGAATCACCCTAATCCTGCAGGAGAGGAGGCTAACATGGAGGGGGATGCTCCCATCCTCCCTCCAGGGCTCTGTGCAGATAGGTCAGAACTTATTCTTCTTAATTGCAGCTTATTCTTACCCTGGGCAGCAGAGTGGGTCAGCAGAGCTCCCTCCCCATGCCATACATGGGGGTGGGATCCCTTTTCCATCCCCTGCTTAGAGCCATAGTCTGACACGGCTTCCAGGGGGAAGCCAGCATGCCTATGTATCCAACCACCTTCCCTGTGCTCCAACAACAACCCTCCTAAACACACCCTTGCCCTGGGCAATGGCTTGCCATTTCCCAGGTGCTGCAGGAGCTGTGCAGCTGTGAAAGCCGCGGGAGGGTTGCCAGACCCTCGCCCCGCCCGCGGGGCTCAGCACCCACAGCTGGGCACTTGTTTGCATCAGCTCTGGGGGCTGCTCTGACAGACAAACCCCTCTGACTGTCCCCGTCCTGCTGAGCAGCCCTGGGAGAGGATTTATCCCCCTCAGCATCCTCTCACAGAAGGACAGCAACCTCTGCATCTTGTCCTGTCTGTGCCAGGCACCGGGAGCAGAGCCCAGGGAGCTCTGACCTGTGCAAAGGGGGCATGCAGGGGGCAAACCCTGCATCTGTGCTGCCAGAGCCAGGCAGGCACAGGGCCCTGCCACTGCCCAGGGTAGCTGATGCCATCCAAGGGCCATTCCTGCTGTGCTGGTGAGAGCAGAGCCGTGCAGGAGAGCGGGGCAGGAATCGGAGCAGGCACGGGCACAGCACGGTGCTGGGCAGGCACTGTGCTCATGCAGCTCCAAGTCAGCTTCTTGAAAATGTTGTCCTACTTACTTAATCTTTGGGAAAGATGCCTGATGGGTTTTATAAAGTGTCTGAGTGCAGTTTACGCTCTTGGGTTGCAGGAAATTAAATGCCTTTCGGTTGTCTCCGAGGGTAGTAAAGAAAGAGTTCAGGAGCCTTATTAGACTTTATTTCCATTTCTCTCCATGTTGAAGGAATACTAAATAACTCAATCTCGGTGGATTTGAAGTATTTGTCATTTGCTTATCTGCAGGACAAGCCACATTATAGAGTATCACAAGTTCAAAATGGAAAAATAATCTTACTCATTTTCTCATTTACTTTATTTTTCATTTTTTCCCCCCGTACCCATCATCTTGCAATTGTAAACAGCTTGGGCAGCTGCACTACTTCTTCTCCCCAGTTTCACTGCCCTGAATCCAGTCCTTGAGACTCTCTGTAGAAATCCAGACATGAAATGGCTCCCACAAGTTCTTCTGCTAGGCTCACATTCCTCAATTATAAGTCTTCAGGAAGAAGTGCATCATATTTCATCTTCATTCAGGGCTCAGAAGAGTTTTCCTCCCATGTGTTTTGGATCTTTTTCTCTGAACAGAGCAGCCTGAGGAGGGGCAAGCACAGGGCAAGTGCAGGGTGAGGCCTCCCAGTAACTGAACCTGCCTTTAAATTGGCCCTTAGCTCCTCCGGTGAGTTGTTGCACCCAGGAAGGCTACAAGCAGGTAGTAGAGGTTAGTGAGAGGTGGATGGAATTCAGGTCAGGGAACAACGCTCCTGGGAAGCAGGATGGGGCTGTTTCTCATTTTCCTAAAAACAGCACAAAAAGCCACTTGCTGGCTTGCTGCAAGAAATGGAATTGATGCTTTTTTGACATTTTTGTTTCAATGGGACATTTCTCTTTTATATTCTGTGTGTTAAAATATATTTTAAATGATTGTTATGTCACAGGGAAATGGCATAGCTATTTTAGTAATGATCTGATTTATAGACTCATAAGCTTTAGGGCCAGAAGGGACTATTATGATCTGCAGAGCCGTGGCCAGAGACACTTGCCTGATGATTCCCCGCTTCAAGCCCAGCTTTTCTGGCCAAGTGACAATCCATTTTCACAGAGAGAAACCCTGTCAGGACCAGAAAGCACCAAATGCCGGAGAATTCACATCACCTGGAGACCCCCATAGCTGTGTGGGGTGCTTGGCAGTTCTCCCCAGCTGTCCCCAAAGCTCCACTGTGGCCAGCTCCCAGCTCACTCTCCTTTAACACAGAGGTCTGCTCACACCAGGATAAAAAAATCCTCCTTCAACCATTTCCTTGGAAATGTCTGGAGCAATTTCAGAGGCAGGCTGGGCCGAGGCTTGGCTGTGGCACTGGCTCAGCTGGCTGCTACCATTGGGGCAGGAGCACTCACAGGCACCCCATTCCTCGCCCTGTCCATCACCTGCCCTGTCCCTCCGGGCCAGAGTCTGTCACATCCAGGGCAGCACTGCCAGACATCGCAGACTCTGCCAGAGTCCCTGAGCATTTCATTTATTTTCCTTTCCTCTGGGCAGAAATGCCTAGAGGTGGGACCTGGGGTCTTTGCAGAGGTTGCTGCTGCAGCCCCCGGGGTGTGAGGACCAGTGAATTGCTCTGATGTGAGGTGTCCATCTGTTATCTCCAATCCTCTGGGGAGTTTTACAAGTGAAGTGGGCAAAGACCGAGTCACTCCCCACATCCTGGGGCTGCCAGGGAGCCTCCAGCCCCAGCCCCAGGTCCCCCAGACTCGCTGTGAAGCAGCCGCAGGGTGTTGTGCCACCATGAGCTGCTTCACCTGCATGCACAGCGGGGGACGAGGAATTAAGTGGACTCCAATTTTATCGTCAGGGTTCGTTAGGTTAATTAATACTGTGGACGCACTCTGTTAATCAGCTTTGCAATGGGAGAGTGGTTTCAGCAGGAGATGAGGAGCTGCTCAGAAGCTGCTCTGCTAATGGTGCTAAATCCAATTTCATGCAATGGCACAGCGCAGGGAGATGATTAATGGGTTTCATGTCTCCCCATCTGTGGGGAGTGTCCCCAGCTCCCCTGAAGTCAGAGGTAGCGGGTCGTTCCTGGCTATCAGCGTGGCAGAGCCTGGCAGAGCCCCCTTTGCTCCTTGAAACAATCTCAGGACCTGGGCAAGGGAGAGGAAAAGTTTTTCAGTGCTGGTGTCAGCATCCCAGTGCCAGGTAGGGCCAGCCCAGCTGCTCAGGCGAGCCCACCCAGGCCCCCATTCCCACTGCGGTTCCA
Organism: Dicrurus megarhynchus; assembly: GCA_013399195.1. NCBI lineage: Eukaryota > Metazoa > Chordata > Aves > Passeriformes > Dicruridae > Dicrurus > Dicrurus megarhynchus. Next base: position 5,109,173 of record VXAD01004603.1, on the reverse strand, counting down.
GCCAGCAGGGAGAGGCTGATTCTGACAGCAGAGAGCACTCCAGTGCTGCACTGAGGCAGGGCAAGGGTTTCAGGGACTGATAACAAATTTGCCACACAAATATATTGCTGGATTCGATGATCTAATGCCATTTGGAAAGGATTTGCATTTTCATGTGTCTGAGAGGAAGATTAGAGACACCACCTTCAAAAAAGCTCTCATGGGCTATTCCCTCCTCTCTCTCCAAAACACAAAAAGCGACTTTGAAATATGGAACAGCATTGACTGCAAATAAGTTGAAATAAAAGTACTCGTTATGGGACCCGAAGGATTTCATGGAGGGGAAAGCTATCACCTGAACAAGTAGGAGGACGTGAGCAGTGCTGGCTTGAAGTCTGGGCTGCCTGCAGAGCAGTGACACAGCTGCCCCAGTGACAAGGGATGGCCCCAGGCTGCTGAGCTCAAGCAGGACGGAGGTTGATGGGAAACAAGTGTATTTTCCCACATGGCATGAGAAGCAGGAGAGAAGAGGTGGGCATCAGCACATGCTGCAGCTAGGCAGGTTGATTGAAGGGCCATAAAGGTGCTGGTGAAGGGCTGGCGCTGGGGATAGCAACCCTCAAAACTTCACCCCAGCAAATAGGGGTTAAGTTTACTGGGACTCAGAGGTTTTAGAGTGGGTGATAGGGAGAAAATTCATCCCCATCCTCTGACTTTTGCAGGGACTCTGTGCACATCAGATAATTCTGATTTTGCTCTTTGATGAGATTATGTCTTTGGCTGGTAAAGGTAACAGCACAGACACAGTGAAATACCTTGGCTTTGCTGGCATTTGAGTCGGGACAGCCCGTCAGTCTGATTTTAAAAGTTATCAGGAAAAGACACATTACGTGAATTAAAATCTGGCTGGCAAGCTCACCTTTGGAAGGCAGCTGAGCCAGAAGCCCTCAGCTGACAGCGTTGGTGGGGCCTGGGGGGTCAGGGCTTGGCATTTCTGGCAGTAACATCACTGCTGGCAGCATTAGTTCCTTGACCAGGACAGGCTGAGTGGACAGCTTTGCAGCCTGTGCCAAACACAGGGGCCCGAGCACAGGCACAGAGGCTTTTTGGGTGCTCCCCTTCCCCGGGCTCAGCCAACATCGCTCTCATCTTCTCCAAATACAGCCTGTGCTCCTGGGCTGGCCAGCGTGGTGGCATCAGTGGGGTCCCTCCAGGATGTTCCTGTCCTTGTGCCAGTGAGTCCAAGCAGCTGCAAAGAGCCTTTTTTCCCCCCATCATCACAGAAACTCGGGTGATGCTGCTATTTTAGAGGCACAAACACATCCGTGTGCACTTTTCTTACGGACAGTAATTTCAGCATCTGTTCGGGCTGCAGAAGCACCTTGTAGCACTGGAATCGTGTGCTCCAGTATTTGTTAGAGTGCAGGATTATTTTCCATTGATTTCAGGCTAATCACACAAAGAAAAGCAACATCTGCTGAGTGAATGGGCTCCCAAGGAGAATTAACCGCTCTCACACACAAAAGAATGGGAAAGAGTTGAACCAGCAAGATTCTCTTTAGCAAGAAGAACATTTATTTTTAGCGCCTCGTGTGGCCCAGTCCCTCCCTCCCTCCTTTCTGCCAGCACCAGTTGGAGGCAGGAAAATACCGCTGGCATTGGCTTTTCTCCTTCCTCCCCATCATCCCCATCCTCACATCTTGACCCCCTCACTGACTGAGCCACTCAGGAAAAAATGCAATTTCTAGCAGGTCATCCATCTGCGGTGCACATAAACTTATCTGCCAGTAAAATGAGTGCAACAGAGATGATTTGAATCCGTGCCAGGGTTCCCCATAACACAAGTCAGCTGCACAAAGGTGGAGTGGGGAGCCCGGGTAATAAGATGGAAGCAGTAGAGAAAAGTATCCTAACAAGAGTGTGGTAATTAGGGTTGGGCTGTTTGTTTCCCTTCCCATGAAGAGGCAAGCCATAAATCAGAGAGGCATCTGCCGTGCAGGATCCAAGGGCTCTCAAAGCAGTAGGAAAAAGCCATCCATCACTGTTAGCAGAAGGAGGATTCGAGTTTAAATTACAGATACTCGAACTATGCATTTGCAATTGTTTGGAAACAAAGTTTTCTTTAATTTCTCCCCTGACTCTGAGAGTGGGCTGAGCCAGCTACAGCAGGGTTCAGCTGATGCCTAATCAGGCCCCAAAAGGAGCAGAAAGGGAAAATTAAGTGGGGATCCCAGGGCTCTGGGGTGTAGCACCTGCACCCACTCTCTCACCCTCCTTGCCTTCTTCCCTTTGTGGGCATTTTAGCACAGTATGGTTCCAAAATAACCTGGTCCTTGAAACCGAGATAAGGCAAGAGAGGGACAACCTCAAGAGCTTTCTTCCTGCTGAACACTCCCACTGGCACGTGTCCCATCCCACTGACCTCTCCGTGCCTCCGCCAGCAGCACGGCCACTGCAGGGAAGAGGTTCCTGCATGCCCAAGGAACGCAGGCTCGTTCCCCCACACCACGCTCTGTGAAACCCCAGGCACCTGCTCACAGCCCAGGGGAAATCCCTGGCCCCCTGTTTTTGGACAGATGACATCCCCAGGGTGCTTATCTTCAGCTAAGGCTGTGAAAATGGTTCCCATCAGATCCCTGCTCCCAGCTCCTCTTGTGAGGCTTCGTCATCCCCAACAGCCTGCTGCCACATCCCTGTTTCCCACTCTTACTCCATTGGCATGCCCAGCACATTTCTACTTCTCTTCCCATACCTCCTTCCATCCACGTGTCCATCTGTCCTGGCAGCAGCAAGCACCTGAGCCCCCAGGCACGCACCTGAGCTGATCATCCCTCCTTTCCCCAGTGTCCAGACACAATGGAATTATGTATATTCCGTACTGATGGAAGCCAGGACTATTAACTGTGCTGCTTTAATTCTCCCCTGGTATTTACAGTCACTGGGATTTGGGAGCTGATATATATTATTGTTTCATCTGAATATATCTCCAGGCAAGAAAGTTGAGCTGCAAGCGCAGAAATGTTCATTGCCCAGATATGAGAGGTCCCTTAGGAGAATATATCAGAGCTACAGCGTTAGCATGTAAAATATGTGGGAGTGAGAGTGAAATATTGCCTTTGCTGGCCAGCACCTATCAACAGGCTGTGGGAAGGGCTGTGTGAGAAAGGCAGAGCTGGGGGAGGTTTCCCAGGTGGGGGCAGGGATTGGCACATGTCCCTGAGGGAGCATATGAGCACCAAGGTAGGGGTTTGCTGAGGACTTTGCCCCAGTGTTCCTGGAAATGCTGCACTCATCGGCAGGCACCTGCCTGCACCGCACAGGCAGCCCTGTGTTTTGTGCCCCTGTGGGATTTTCAGGTCCCCTTGCCCTGGGAAAGGTGTGCAGCCACTCCCACCAAGCCAGAGAGATCCTCCCCCAGCTTGGTGGGCTCAACAGGGGCGTCCCAGCCCTTGCCTCATCACCCTCATAAGTCACCACATATCAGTCCCCAGACAAATGCAGGCTTGTGGGAGAATTAATCATTCTGGCAGTTTACAAGGCAATTAAAGGAAGGGGCCATGTGTCTGATTATACAGCAAATAAGCCTTGGCGAATTACAGAGGTATCAAAGGTAGCTCCAATCAAATGCAGTGATCCACGGGAGAGAGCACCCAGGATAATGCCTCCTCCTCCGGCTGCTGTCCTGCATTCGGGAACTGAGCAGTAACACGTGTGAAGATCATAAACTGCATTCCCACATGAAGAATGCCAAGTATTGCATTTATTTATCAGCCAAAAGTGGGGGATTGCTACCCGAAGCCTGAACAGCTAGACACTGCAATTATCATATCGTTTGAATATGGCTACATGCTTGCCACACAAATGAAGAAGATGTTCTTCTTGCTCCTTGGTTTAGAAGCTGAGAAAAACCATATTCCTTCTTGTCTCTGCTGCAGCATAGAAGCCATGGCCAACATCACATCCTCTGGATTGGGATCCTAGAGACAAAGGTTAGCCTGGAGTCCCTGGTGCCTTGAGCACTTCCTGCAGAGATGGGAGGTCTTGCTGTATAAATTCCCCCACAGAGAGACAAAAACAACCTCAAGACCTTTCTTTCTGCAGTGATTCCACCTTCAGAACAGCATCGTGATAAACTGAGAATGAATTTCAGATGATGTCGCGCCCCTGGAGCGGGTGCATGAGGCTCCCGGCCAGCCCATGGGACCAGCCTCTCACTACAATGAGCATCTGTTAATACAGTTATTGATTAGTTCACTGACAATTAGTACAGCTGATCAAGCTGAGAATGGCCGAGTGACATTTATGTAGCATGTGTTTCTCATAACACCATTTAGGGGTGTTTAATGGGCCGGTGAGATAAGAGCAAGAGGAATATTGTACATTGTATGGATAGCTCCCATACAGCTGTGAGATGTTCAGGGAATGTGGACATTGCTCCAGCCTGCTGCTGCAGTACTCCTGCTCCATATGTGGAGCCCTGGGAGAGGTTCCCAGGGATGGGCTCCTGCTGCCACCAGCTCCCTGCCATGGCAATGGGACTCTGGGTGCCCCAAACCTTCCAGGCTCTCACGGCTGCCTTGCAGGCTGTGGTGGGGCTGGCTGAGGCTGGCAGGGAGCAATGTTAATTTTAGCCGGCACCTGCTCCGCTCTAGGGAGTGTATTTATTTCAGAAGCACCATGTGTTTGTTTTTCTGAAGCAAAAATGTTTCAAGACTTGGGGTTTGTGGAGAACTTCCAAAACCTTGGGATAATTTCAAATTGAAAGGAAACTGCGGTGCAAAGATTCAAAATGTCTATGAAGACAAAATCTGAGTTTTCAGGTGGTTTAATTAGCAGTCTGCCTGCACCCCACTGGATATCAAAGATGTGTCTGTGTTCTTAAAAACAGCTCTGAAGCTGTTTCCAGGCCCACCTCTAAAATAAATAAATGCATACATAAGCGTGCACCTGATGAGAATGAGCTCTGCCAGCTCATCAGAATAAAATGTCAGCAAATGCCAGCAAGTTCCTGACCTTAATTCCAACAGACTTGCCTTCCTCCCCTTTCTGAAGTTACTTGCTTCCTTCCCAGACCTTGCTATTTAGATGTCCATCACCAGGTTTTATTGGGCAGAAAAAGCATCTGCTGGCAGTGCTGACCCTCATGCCTCACTTGGTGCTTCTGCCACCTGGGGCTGTGCAGGTGACCGGAGGGACAAGGTGACTCCCGGCCTGAGCCCACCATGGCAGGTGGTCTCACAGGCAGAGAGCTTGGGGATGCCCTGATGCCACACAGGTGGCTCTAGTGCACTCTCCAGCTGCAGGGCCACGACCCTAAAAGAATTTGCTGCTATAAGATTTTGTGGAAGGACATCAAAGCAATGGGGAGCACTGACCTGTGAGCTGGATCCTACCTTTCCTGTGTGGATGCCTGCCTAAGGGCCAATTTGCTTTACAAATTATTGTGCAGAGCTGCAAAGTCAGCCATCTGCTCACTTCTTCTCACAGCCATGCCCTGTGATGTTTCCCATTCCCACCTGCATCCAGCACAGCAACAAATATTTGCATTCCTGGCCAAAAGCCCTTTTATTATTGCTCTGTGAGGAGGAGCCTCCTGAGCACAGTGCACGGGGTATTTTCCCCAAACCCACTGTGCTGTGCTGCATACGCAGCGTGAGCAATGACAGTACATTAAATCCTTGTTTTGAGAGCACAGGCAGCAAGAGAAGGGGGGTACCAGCCTGCTGGGGCTGGGGTACGTGCTCACCATTCCCACCTTTGAGAGTAGCTGTCTGTCCCCCCACAATGCTGTGGCACACGAGTTGTGGGGAAAGTTTTGGGGAAGGTTGCAGCGTTGCCGTGCTGGCACCAGCAGTGTTTGAGGTACAAAGTACTCGGCAAACATTACATTTTAGGTTAGATAAAGGACTAAAGGTGGTTCCTGCTGTAGACCGTGGACGTTACGGTAACGCATAGGCCTTTCTGGTGGGAAAAGTGTGGTATTTTCACCGTGGTTTTTTGTCAGGGTAATACTAGGTGGTGCAGGCTGACACTCACAGGCCAGGTTGCACTTATAACATATTTGCACAATATGATCTCTTTTGTAGCTCTGAAACCTGCCAAGACTTTGGGATGCTTTTGGGCAAACTTAAACCACCCTGAGCAGCTCTTTTGTGTCCTTTGCTGTTGGGGTATGTGGCTCACTGCAGACCAATGCACAGGTGTGTTCCCAAGTGGGACGACAGTCATCTCTCCCCGCTGCACCCCACGACACCCCAGCTGCTGCTCCTGCTGGTGAGGGGGCTCCACAGCTGGGGATGGCCCCTCAGCGGGCTCAATGACCAACTAATGACATGGTTTTTATCTTCCTATCACATAAGCACCGCTAGAACATCCTCTCGACTTCACAGGACGCCAAAGGCAGTCTGTGAATGGCAGGTGGGGCTGGTTTCCCTGGGGCTCTGGTGCAGAGCAAGGGCAGAACAACCTACACACACACACCCACACACACCCCGAAAGCTGCGGAGGGGCTGAGGAGGGCGATCGCGGACCCTCCGTCCAGTCTGGGTTTGCCGTGCCGCATTTCTCGGCCTTCCCAGGAGATGGCAGACCAGCCTTACAAATCCACATCCCGCAGATGCCGGGAGAGGCGGGATCGGGACCGGGACCGAGCCGCCGTCCCCGCCCGCTGCCCTCGGGGCTGCTCGGAGGGGACACGGGCGAGTCCTTGAGAATGCCCCAGCGGTGGTTCAGGGCCGCAGAGCCGTGTCCCCTGCCATCCGAAGCTCGGCCCTGGTGGGGTCCCCTCGGGCTCCGGGGACACCTCAGCACCCGAGGGCGAGCCCCGATCCCGCCACCGGGTGGGGACGGACAGGGCTGCGACAACGAGCAAACCGGTTACACAACTGCGACGGGTTCTTCCAGGGCTCCTAATTATTGATTTTGAATGGAAGGAGACAGGTTCTGCACTTGTAAGACAAACACGAGTGTGAGAGTTAATTTCCCTCCCTGTCCTTCCCGGATCTCCTGTACCTTGCGGTGCGCGTGAGCTTGGCTCGACACCCTGGGATCGGCAGCCCGGAAAGGCTCTCCCAGGAAGAGGCGGTGGTTTGGCAGGGAGATGCACGGGCAGGGAGGTACAAGGGCAGGAGGTGCACGGGCAGGGAGGTACAAGGGCAGGAGGTGTAAGGGCAGGGAGATGCACGGGCAGGGAGTTACAAGGGCAGGAGGTGTAAGGTCATTGATCCCAGGGGAAAGAAAAAAAAAAGAGACACCGCCGATTTTTGTAACACAACAGGAAGGTGGAATCATGTGGAGTGCCACAGGTATCCTAAGCTGCCTGTGTGAATGACTGGAGCACTGGCTGATGCAGTGAGTACCTCCCAGTCACACCTGGGGTGCCAGGCAAGTGGGTTGGGGACAAACCGGTTGCAGCAGAGCTGCTGTCCCCCACGCTGCTGTTTCCCGTGCCTGTGGTGCAGAAGACCCACGAGTAACAGCAGAGAGAGGCTTGTCCCTTAGTTCAATCCCAATATTTTAAGAGCTGTCTCCAGGCTGGCTCCAGGCACTGCAGCAGACAGTAAGAACAGCCTGAGGGAGAAGCCAGAGGAGCAGGCTATGGACTGCCCAGGACATCTCTTAGGAACCCCAGTGCCCCACTGGGACTGCCTGGTTTGTTCCCCAGGCTCTGAAGGCTTTCCATCAAACACCCATGCCTGCACCTGGGGGAACACCTTCCCGAGGGTGCCATTCACTGGAGAGATGCTTGCAAGCCCTCCCACATGGGATTCAGTTCTTCCCCAAATCCATGGGGCTTTGCTGCCTGTGGAAATTCTGCAGTCTGCAAGAATGTGTGTCTTCAATCAAATTTAGCACAGGAACAGGGCTCCAGAGAGGCTGTGGGATCTCTGTCCTCGGGGACACTTGCAATATGCCTAGACACAGCCCTGAGCTGCTGCTCTTGTCTTGAAGCTGAAACTTAGCCTGCTTGGAGCAGGTGTTGGTCGACAGACTCTCAGGGGACTTCTTTGGTGTCTGTATCATTCCCAGCACCTGGGACTTCCATGCTGTCAGCCAAACCTCTGCTAGACATAAACAGAAACCTTCAGCAAGAACCAGGGAGCAGATCCAGGCTCAAGACTGTCCCACCGCCAGCTTCGGCCTGTCCCAGGCTGAAGTGAGTTTGAGCAGGTGTTCAGTTCTCTGCCCTGACTTCCCCCAGGGATCTCTGCAGGTGCAGTCACAACTGCAACACACAGCACTGATCCCCTGCCCTCTCCCAAAACCAGGAGTAAAAGTTTTCAAGAGCCATGGGCTTGCTGGTGTCTTGCCTTCAGTGGGAAATCATCCCTCGATGCACTTGTCCCGGCGCTGACAGCTCTGTGAAATCCCACCCCGGGCCTGGCACGGGGAAACTGGCAGCACAACAGCTGTTCCCACACAGCTCTC
>VXAD01004603.1:5053422-5100086 GCA_013399195.1 Dicrurus megarhynchus | reverse complement strand
GCTGCCCGGCCGCCGCGGGGCCGCCATGCCCGCCAAGTCCAAGTACAACCTGGTGGACGACCGGCACGACCTCCGCATCCCCCTGCACAACGAGGACGCCTTCCAGCACGGCATCTGCTTCGAGGCCAAGGTGGGCGGCGGGCGCGGGGGTGCCGCGGGGGTCGCCGCCCGGCGCTGCACCCCGACACTCCGGCATGGCCAGTTTTCCAGCTCTCTTTTCGCATAGCTGTGGGGTTTTTCTGCTTTCCCCGGAGCCCTTCCCCTTGGCGTTGCCTGGTCTCCCCCAAACTCAGCTGCAGAGTTGGGCGAGGCTTCCCACCTATCCCGTAGGGATGCCCAGACTGGTGGGAAGGGTCAGGCTGGAGTGGGGTCACCCTCCCGCTTCACCCCAGCATCCCTCCCTGGCCCTGCATCCCTCCAGGGCTCCGCGTGGTGTTGCCTGGGGACGCTGGCCTCAAGAGCGGGGTCTGTGTGCATCTTCCCAGGAAAGAGCAGAGGGCTCGGGCTTTGCTCTGCGGCTCCAGCGCTGTGGGTAGTGCCGGAGCGCCGCCGAGATGGGAGACGGGTGGTTGGGGTCTGCAGGCTGCCTTGTACCCTGGTGCTCCTCTAACGTGAGCAGCCGGATGAGCTGTGTGCCATTTGCGGTGCAAGCGGTCAGGGACACGCACCCGAAATAAAACCTTGCTATTTCTCTTTACGTATATAAACCATCCTTGCTAGTGGATTTGGCACGAAGTGCTCTTCTCTTTTTATCTTTTCTTTTCCGTTGGGACTTTTCATTCTCTCGCTCCACGTCGGCTGTGGCTTCCCGCAGGCTGGCGCTTGCCATCTCTCAGCAGGCTGGGAAAAGCCAAGCTACCGAGCAAGGAACGCTGGCCAGCAGTAAATTGGGAAGGAGCTGGCCAGAGGATTTGGAAAGGGGAAAATCCTGCCCCGTTTGCTTCTCCTGGGGGATACGGTTATCATGCTGACGGAGATACTCGAGTGAGGTTGACTTAGGAGAAAAGCCTGGTGTAAAACCGTTCTGAGCGGCAGGAAGGCAGGCGTCTGTCACACATTGTTGTCTTCGGAGAACATGTGCTGTCAGGGGAATAAAATTTGGCATCTAATTGTGTGCAATGCCCTCGGGGCAAGGCTGCGGCTCATCGGAGGGTGTCAAAGTGCTATTTTCCCCCTTTTCTCGGGGCCGGGAGGGTTCCTCTGCAGAGGCCATCACCTGCCCGATGGCAGGCACTGTGCTGCAGAGAGCAAAACAGCCGAGGAGTTGTTTATGGAGCAAACTTAAACCTGCTTTGCAACTATTTGCTGGGAAAGGCTGTTCCAACTCAACTTTGCAGCCTTTCGCTCCTGGGTGATTGGAGCCGATTGCTGTTTTACTGCCAGCACCTGCTCACCCCTCACCTGTGGGGAGGCTGCAAAGCACCTCGCCTTCTAAATCCCATGTGCCTCTTCCATGCCAGGTTTGGGTGACCCGGCTCGGGGGCTGAGGAAGTGGGATAGGGCGTCAGCAGCCCCTGGGTCTGCTCAGGCTCCTCTCTGCTCCACGCTGCCGGTCTGGCTGCGTTAATGCAGTGCTGCATATTAGCCTTTGTTAGCTCCTCTTTCTCTTATTTGGTATCCGGTGGCACGCGCTAATGCCAAGCACAATCCGTACGAAACCCAGCTTCCGAATTCGTGGGTTTCTCCAGCAGCCCTCGATGCCAGATACAGAATGCAGATGGCTGAGGCAATTACTCTATCCTTCTATTAGATTGCTGGAGATTAATTAAATGCTTACACTCCTTTACTTCCTGTTATCCCCAAGAATCCCAAGCGCTTACACCCGCACAGCTCTTGTTGCAGTCAGGCACCCGGCGCAAGTCACAAAAATGCAGGACTCTGATTTAGAGCAGAACTTTGGGGAAGATTAAACCAGAAAAATGCTCGTCTGGGGTGTCGGGACTTGCATGGCTGTCTCCTAAAATCCTCCTGGGATAGCTGATAGTGTGGGCGGCGGGGATCCCGGTGTTACAGCTCAGCAGCTGGATCAGTGCTCTTTGCTCCAGCAGCCTGAGATTCCTGACAAGCTTGCTTGGGGCTCACTGCAGGGGGGTAATGTGGGCCTGAGTCAGTATGTGCTGATTTATTGCTTTAATTTGAGGCTGTGGGATCTCTGTCCTCGGGGACACTTGCAATATGCCTAGACACAGCCCCGAGCTGCTGCTCTTGTCTTGAAGCTGAAACTTAGCCTGCTTGGAGCAGGTGTTGGTCGACAGACTCTCAGGGGACTTCTTTGGTGTCTGTATCATTCCCAGCACCTGGGACTTCCATGCTGTCAGCCAAACCTCTGCTAGACATAAACAGAAACCTTCAGCAAGAACCAGGGAGCAGATCCAGGCTCAAGACTGTCCCACCGCCAGCTTCGGCCTGTCCCAGGCTGAAGTGAGTTTGAGCAGGTGTTCAGTTCTCTGCCCTGACTTCCCCCAGGGATCTCTGCAGGTGCAGTCACAACTGCAACACACAGCACTGATCCCCTGCCCTCTCCCAAAACCAGGAGTAAAAGTTTTCAAGAGCCATGGGCTTGCTGGTGTCTTGCCTTCAGTGGGAAATCATCCCTCGATGCACTTGTCCCAGCGCTGACAGCTCTGTGAAATCCCACCCCGGGCCTGGCACGGGGAAACTGGCAGCACAACAGCTGTTCCCACACAGCTCTCATGGGCACAACGGAGCATAGGGATTTCTCAGCTTGTCATGTAGTTGTCTGTGCCCAGACTGTTAGCTGTGCCTCTGGGGATGGTGGGAAGCCCACTCTGTTTTGAGTGGAACAATACATTTTTCGGATGTGGCTGAAGTGCTGTGGCTGGCACTGAACTGTGTAACCAACTCAAAGGAAGTTTCACCACATTGATTCAGGCTGGAAAATCAATGGCCCTGGATCTGTTCTGCCCAGGGAAGGATCAACAGCCAGTGCAGCTCTTTGCACTGCAGTCATTTGGAACCCTGAGGGAAGTGGGCTCTGCCTGTAGGAACACGCAAACAGAGCAAGGCAAGGGCTTTGGGAATTGTGGGTCTCCTGTGGAGAGGAGCACCTCTGAGGCCAGTGTTGGCTCTTCAGGCACGGTGCAGGGAGATGAGCTCTACAACTGCGGATATCCAAACACAGAAGGATGGAGCCCTACCTGAGGGTGCATTGTGCATGTGGGGGTAAGGGATGCAACAGCCTAGACTCGAGGTCAGATCTATGTGAGTGGCTCCCTGAACACCTGGAAAGCAGCTCTGGGCTGCTCTCAGGGGGTGGGAAGCACATCCACAGCTTTCGGGACTTTTGTAAGGTAGGGCCGGGGGTCTGGTCGCAAGAGCTGGCCTTTCTTTAAGCGCAAGATGGAGATTTTCCACTTCCAGCTTGCTTGGTTCCCACCGTGCCCGGTGTTGGGACAAAGATTTGCGTGCAGAGTTCCTTGGCTCGGCTCCCCAGCCCGGAGGGATGTGGGTCCCGCTCCCAGCAGTGCCTCGCCCTGTGCTCCCCGGGCGGGCGGGCGGCCGGCGCTGCCCACCCTCCCCCAAGCCGTTCCCGAGGCACTGTTTTCCATTTATCCCTTTTTCGGCTGGGTTTTTCTTTTGAAGTTTGGCGGCGGGCCGCAAGCCCGGCCCCGCGCACGGGGTGTCAGNACCTATCCCGTTGGGATGCCCAGACTGGTGGGAAGGGTCAGGCTGGAGTGGGGTCACCCTCCCGCTTCACCCCAGCATCCCTCCCTGGCCCTGCATCCCTCCAGGGCTCCGCGTGGTGTTGCCTGGGGACGCTGGCCTCAAGAGCGGGGTCTGTGTGCATCTTCCCAGGAAAGAGCAGAGGGCTCGGGCTTTGCTCTGCGGCTCCAGCGCTGTGGGTAGTGCCGGAGCGCCGCCGAGATGGGAGACGGGTGGTTGGGGTCTGCAGGCTGCCTTGTACCCTGGTGCTCCTCTAACGTGAGCAGCCGGATGAGCTGTGTGCCATTTGCGGTGCAAGCGGTCAGGGACACGCACCCGAAATAAAACCTTGCTATTTCTCTTTACGTATATAAACCATCCTTGCTAGTGGATTTGGCACGAAGTGCTCTTCTCTTTTTATCTTTTCTTTTCCGTTGGGACTTTTCATTCTCTCGCTCCACGTCGGCTGTGGCTTCCCGCAGGCTGGCGCTTGCCATCTCTCAGCAGGCTGGGAAAAGCCAAGCTACCGAGCAAGGAACGCTGGCCAGCAGTAAATTGGGAAGGAGCTGGCCAGAGGATTTGGAAAGGGGAAAATCCTGCCCCGTTTGCTTCTCCTGGGGGATACGGTTATCATGCTGACGGAGATACTCGAGTGAGGTTGACTTAGGAGAAAAGCCTGGTGTAAAACCGTTCTGAGCGGCAGGAAGGCAGGCGTCTGTCACACATTGTTGTCTTCGGAGAACATGTGCTGTCAGGGGAATAAAATTTGGCATCTAATTGTGTGCAATGCCCTCGGGGCAAGGCTGCGGCTCATCGGAGGGTGTCAAAGTGCTATTTTCCCCCTTTTCTCGGGGCCGGGAGGGTTCCTCTGCAGAGGCCATCACCTGCCCGATGGCAGGCACTGTGCTGCAGAGAGCAAAACAGCCGAGGAGTTGTTTATGGAGCAAACTTAAACCTGCTTTGCAACTATTTGCTGGGAAAGGCTGTTCCAACTCAACTTTGCAGCCTTTCGCTCCTGGGTGATTGGAGCCGATTGCTGTTTTACTGCCAGCACCTGCTCACCCCTCACCTGTGGGGAGGCTGCAAAGCACCTCGCCTTCTAAATCCCATGTGCCTCTTCCATGCCAGGTTTGGGTGACCCGGCTCGGGGGCTGAGGAAGTGGGATAGGGCGTCAGCAGCCCCTGGGTCTGCTCAGGCTCCTCTCTGCTCCACGCTGCCGGTCTGGCTGCGTTAATGCAGTGCTGCATATTAGCCTTTGTTAGCTCCTCTTTCTCTTATTTGGTATCCGGTGGCACGCGCTAATGCCAAGCACAATCCGTACGAAACCCAGCTTCCGAATTCGTGGGTTTCTCCAGCAGCCCTCGATGCCAGATACAGAATGCAGATGGCTGAGGCAATTACTCTATCCTTCTATTAGATTGCTGGAGATTAATTAAATGCTTACACTCCTTTACTTCCTGTTATCCCCAAGAATCCCAAGCGCTTACACCCGCACAGCTCTTGTTGCAGTCAGGCACCCGGCGCAAGTCACAAAAATGCAGGACTCTGATTTAGAGCAGAACTTTGGGGAAGATTAAACCAGAAAAATGCTCGTCTGGGGTGTCGGGACTTGCATGGCTGTCTCCTAAAATCCTCCTGGGATAGCTGATAGTGTGGGCGGCGGGGATCCCGGTGTTACAGCTCAGCAGCTGGATCAGTGCTCTTTGCTCCAGCAGCCTGAGATTCCTGACAAGCTTGCTTGGGGCTCACTGCAGGGGGGTAATGTGGGCCTGAGTCAGTATGTGCTGATTTATTGCTTTAATTTTTAATTGTATTTTTACCCTCAGACCTGCTGCTGTCTTTAAGTGGCACGTGTGGTGGGTGCAGTGCATATTTTGGTCCATCAGTAGCGGCTGGCATCCGTGCTCTTGTCCCCCTTGTCTCTCTCCTGAGGGAGTCTTGGCATCCTGGGTGACTGGCAGTCAGAATTTGAACCTTTGTCAAGCAGAGGGTGATGGACTTGATGTGAGGCAAGCGGTGCTGTCACTTGAGATGTGATGCCATCGGGAGGCTTGTGCCTCTTGTCCCCACTGGAGCCACTTGCAGCCGTATGTGCTGGCACAGGGTCACCGAGTCAGAGCAAAGTGTCCCCCAAGGATTATGTTAATCCATTTTCTGGAGATAAATCCAAGAGTTGGAAAATCCCACTCCATCTTCTTAGGAGCAGTAATGCATTTTACACTTTTGGATCTGTTTTCACTGGCCACTTCTCTTGGCACCAAACCCCGCTGTATCCCAGAGATGCCTTGGTCAGGCTGCAGGGGATCGGAGGAACTGGCTCCGAGGGGAGACAGGACGTTTGTTTTCCTCTGTGTCTTGCAGTCTGAATTGTTGAGTAAAATCCAAAGCCTGGCCTCTTGCGTTAGCTGAAACGTTTGGATGAAAGAACTGGGAACTGCAGCATGGTGCAGGGAAATGGACAGAAATTCTCACTTGTGCAGTAGTTTTCTGGTTAAATAAATGGGGATGTTCTCCTCCACCTCCATGAAGAGAGGGATGTGAGCTTATCTTCCCAAAGCCTTGGTGCTGCGGGACAAAACCCAAGGGCCACCTTTTGCAACACCAGCAGATCTGTGCATTCAGGAGTTATGAGTCAGGCTGCTCCAACGCCTCCAGAGAGAGCAGCAGGCAGAGGGAATGGAGTGGGGTGGTGGAGCCTGGCACGGGACTGCCAGTCCCTTGTCTGTGGGAGTGCAGGGGAGCTGGGTGCTGCTGGGTTTGCTCAGGGACATCATTACTGTCCCTGTCCTGGGCTGGGCTGGGGTTTCCTCCTGCCCCAGAGGTCTTGTTTCCTCCTGCCCCAGAGCAAGGTCTCACCTACCAAATGCCCATTATTTGGAAACAGCTGTTAATCCTTCAGTCCCATTAATCCCTTTGCAGTGCCTTCATGTACATGGTTCCCAAAGAAAGGGCAGATAGGTGTGAGGACCCTCTCTGCTGTGTGCACGCAAGGGGAGAAGAGGCTGCCCAAACACACCTCAATCCTTGGTGGACCCAGTGCCTGTGGTCCAGGACTGCCATGGGCCTGGACATCACGTGCTGAAACCTGCTGTTC
Source organism: Dicrurus megarhynchus (assembly GCA_013399195.1). Lineage (NCBI taxonomy): Eukaryota > Metazoa > Chordata > Aves > Passeriformes > Dicruridae > Dicrurus > Dicrurus megarhynchus. The sequence continues at coordinate 5,093,328 of VXAD01004603.1, read as the reverse complement.
CTGATACCAGACCTGCTTGCAGATAAATGTGTGACTGGAGGTTTGGGAGGGTTGCTGTTCTTCTGCGCAGCAGGTGGGGGTTTTGGGTTTGGCTGGTGGGGTGGTTTTTTTTTTCCCTGAAGTGGTCTTGGCAACCAGGCACTTTCTCTCATTTTTCTCAGTGCTTTTCTCTGCTTCTGTGCGTGGGAAACTGGAGTTGAACTGAGCATCTGCTGCGGTCTATGTTTGGAGAGGGAACATGGAGGAGACTTTAAGTCTGCTCCATTCTGTCCCTTCCTCTGAACCTCTGCAGCCCACCTGCCTGCCGCCCTCCAGAGGCTGCAAGCACCAGCAGGCACTGCCAGTTGCTCCAAAGAGAAATCCTTCATCAGGAAAACGATCATAGCCTCAGGTGAACACTAAGCAGGGAGTACATGTGTGTTTCCACTCCCGTGTATATTTTTATGTACGTAGGGGCTGCAAATAACAGCGTTGGAAGCGAGTTGAATTGCAGGCAGCCCTGATCGGGGTGTTCAGTTCCCCTCCATTGCTTCAGGCACCCTTCCCAGCAAGGGTCCTTTTCCTGGAGGGCTGGGAAGCAGGAGACAGGTTGTGTGAAGCTCTGCACCAGTTTGGCCGGCTGGGAGAGAGTTGGCAGCTCTGTTTGGGGGCTGTTTGTACTGGCAGCTCTGGTGTGCTCTGTCGGGGCTGCTCAGCCCAGAGCAAAGCTGCAGTGTGCCTGAGCCCAGGATTGCTCGCCTCAGGCTATAAATAACCTTCCCAAGTCTACAGAGGTTCTCGTCTGAAACAGTGGCATATTTCTGCCATACTTGTTAAGTCAGTTCATAGGCTGCTTAGTGAAGCTCTTAGCAAAGAAAACTCAGTCTGGATTTGGCAAAGCCGTGTGTGCCCAGACTGTGGGTCCCAGACGGGCGGTGCGTGGGCTCTGCAGATGCCAGAAGGTCCCGAGGGAGCAGCAGCGGGGGTGGGATGCTCCCAGCCCTGCTTTCTGCAGTGCTCTGCTCTTGCACATCCCTGTCGAGGCCTTAGCTGGGTGTAGGTGCAGGAAGCACAGGCCCTGCGTGGAGGCAGCTGTGGGCGGCGTGCCTGGGTGGGGAACGGAAGCACGGCAAGTGGACAGTCCTGCTCCACTGGCATGGAAAAGCTGCATCCCTCCTCGGCACCCGCTGGCTCCGTGCCCTGCTGTTCCCGCTGCACAGCCACCTGCAGCAAAGGTGTCTCCCCTTTTCGCCTGAGCCCTGTTTTGGCTGGTGGGAGGGGAGGGTGGGTGTGGTGCTCACGGCTCTGGTGAGCCCCCAGAGCTCTGTGTTTTTGGCAATTGAGCCCTGGTGCAGCTGCAAAGCAGGGCAAGTGCTGCTGGGACCAGCAGGCACATAAGCACTGATGTCCTTAAGGGTTCTCCCTGGTCAGTGCTGCCTGGTGTGAGGGTCCCTGGTGTGTTAATGCCCAGTGTCCAGGTGCACAGCTCTGGATGGGTCTGACCCCCTGCCTCAGACCACCTGGCTGCCAGGGCTGGCTGTGCTGTCCTCGGGGTGCAGAGCCCTGCTGAGGGAGGAACTGGGCAAGGCTGAGGTGCCCAGCTCAGCAGAGCATCCGTCTGCTGGACTCAGAATAGAAAGCCAGGGCCTTTTCCGTTCAAGCCGGCTGGCATTGTGAACTTTCCATCCCTTTTGGCCTCTGAGCCTGCACCACCACAGTCTGAGTAAACTTCTCCCTTTCCACCCAGCAAGGCTGGGTGTTCCTGAGGTGCAGGGCAGAGCCGGGGCCATGCCAGCCCAGAGCCTTGGCTCCCCGGGCTGAGGCCATGCATGGGCAGCTGCACAGCAGGAGCAGTGGGACAGCACAAGTCCTGGGAATGGATTTCTCCTTGCTTTCCCTGACAGCAGCAGCCTGGGGAGAAACCCTTATCAGCCAGACTGCAGACAGACTGGGTGTTCCCTGGGTGCTGGGCAAATGAAGAGGTTTCAGACTGGTGTCCGAGCACTTTGTCCCTCACTTCGTGGCACAGCCATGTGTGGCAGGGTCAGTGTCCTAGTACCTGGAGCAGCCTCACACCGCCCTGGACTCTGTAGAAATCTGGGGACCCTTGTGCCCCGTATCTGCTGGCTCCCATCTGGCTGCTGGTGCCTCTGGTAACCTGTCCCTACCCCGGGGGCAGGATCCCCTGCTCAGACAATGCTCTCCTGGCCCTGAAGACAGCCTGGGGCTGCTGCCAGCATGTCCCCCTGCCCTGCTGCCTGCAGCTCCCGTATAGAAGCCGTGGCTCCTCATCTGTGGCAGGGTCTGTGGCTCAGGGTGGCTCTGGAGGCTGGAAACCGGCAGCCAGCCAATCCAGGCTCCCTGGTAAGCTGGGGATGATTCAGCCCTGACCTTTGCACGCGGTATTGGGCTGTCAGAGCAGCAGGAAGGCGGCAGCTCCTCCCCAGGAAGGCTTTGGCTGCCCACCTCTGCCCACCACCGATCTCATCAACACCCCTTCCAAGGTGTCCCTCGGCAGTGATGCGATTGGCCTTCAGTTTTCTGAAAATATCCGCCACCTGCTGTCACAGAAAAAGCAACTTCTCAAGAAAATTCGTTTCTGACAGAGCAGAAAACGAGCAGTATTAAACAGCCTCGAGGAAAAATGAGAAACTGAGTGACTTGTGCAAACAGTCCTTTGGCAAAGTGCTCCCCTTTGTTTTCTGTTCAAAAAACAAATTTATTTTTTTTCCCTGGCATTTCCCAGAACTGGGCAGATCTTTAGTAAGTCATGGGCAGAGGGTGCGTGGTGTAGGCTGTGATCAGAGGCCCCTTCCCACTGTGCCTGGGACAGAGAGGAGAGCCTGTTTGCATGGGGAGGGGACAGCAAGCAGACTCCCTTTGGGTGCTGAGAAGCCTGGTGGGTGACAACCACCTGTGCCATGGCAGGGGGAGGGACTGCCCTTCCTGGGGGCCCTGGAAGGATGGATGGAAGGCTGGATCCCACACGTGGGGATGAGGAGCAGCAGGGCGTATGAAGGACCAAAAGCACCCTACAAAAGAGGTGCTTTGTGCTGGCATCACAGCCTTGAGCAGCTCTGGCCGTTGGCAGTGTGAGGGCTGCCTTTGTGGGGCTGCCAGGGCGCCCGCTACACGAGGGACCCCCTTGGCTGCCCATTCAGTGAGCGGGTGGCCTTTCTTCTCCTAATTGGGCTGGGGAGGAGGAGGCTGCCCAGGACTGCCCTCCCCACCTTCAGAGCTTGGGGATCGGTGACCCCCTAATCCCACTTGGCTCTTGGGTGCAGGTGGGGGACTCCAGTTCTGTCCCCCCATCCCTTGGCAGGGTGGTGGGGCCGTGGATCTGGAGGTGATTATTTGGAAAAGCCACATCCTGCATATGTACATATGTTTTCCCCCTTGGTTCGCGGGGCCTTGGGGAGGGTGAGCTCTTTCACGGGTTTATTTTCTTTGTCAGCTCTTTTGCACAGCTTTATTTTCTTCCCTTTTGTCTTGGGCACCTTCCTTTCTCCTTCCTGCCTCCCTTTCCCGTGGGGTCAGCTGGCTGGCACAGATGCTGGCCCGAGCCCTGGGAGCCAGGACAATGGCCCCTGCAGGGACCGGGACCACCTCTGTGTGCCTGGCACCTCTCTGGGGGCACATGGGTGTTAAAGGAAGGCAAAAATCTGTGCCTGGGAGTCCCCGTGCTTGGGGGTCTCTGGAGCTCCTGCCCTGGGAGAGAGGGAGCTCAGTGGTGGGGTGGGGTGAGAGGGAAGTATTGCACTGTGGAGGCTCTGGCTGCTTTACCTCACCTGCTTGTTCCCACACCTATTCCCGTAATTAAAATTGGTGCTGTGAGTAGGAGGGCTGGAGGAGAGTGGAGCAGGAGCAGCCCTTGGCGTGTTCATTGCCTGCAAATCACTACTAAATAGGGATGGCCTCTCAGACCATCCCCCCATCTCTCCTGGGAAGTGGTTTAGCTGAAAGACCAAACCCCAGGTCCCCATTTTTGTGGGATACTCACCACGTTGTGAAGGGTTACTCTTCTGCAGTGCACTTGTCACATGTGATTTCTGCCCTGCAGGCAAAAATAATCTGTGGAGACTTTGTCCATCTGCTGAGCTGTGTGAAATGTGTAAAAAATACCTGCCTTCAGAGTGCAGGGAGAGGGGGATGTTTTTGGAGCTGTGAGCACAGTAATTGTGCGAAGCGAGCCCACGCTGGGGCTGGATGTGCCATGGGCTCTGGTGGGAGCACCCACGGGCCGTGGGATACAGCAGGACGCCCTGGAGCCCAGGTTTGGGAGCAGAGGTGAATCCTGCAGAGTTTGTGGCCTGTGCCCCTTGGTTTGGGTACATGTGAACGTGAGCTGGAGGGGGACACAGATAGGACAGCATCCAGACATCCCTGCTGCTGGTGCTGTTTCTCAGGAGGCCTATCCAAGGAGGCGGTGCCTGGCCCAAGGGGGTGTGTGTGGTTTCTTCTCCATCCCATGCTTACAGGGCACCCCAGCCCTGCTGGGCTCACACATGCAGTTGTGGCCATGAGGTTGTGGTGGGCAGCCAGGAGCCTGGCGTTGCTGGAATCCATGTGGCCGTGGGAGCCAGCGGTGGATGCAGCTGTGTCCTGCCCAGCTGGCACTGCTTGCCCTGTCCTTGGGCATGGCTGTGTTCTGCACCTGCCTGGGCAAGGAAAGCATGGGGGAAGGAAAGTGAAGTGATTACCAGGCAGTGACCTCATGCAGCTGGGAATAGCTGAAAGAAGATAGGCTTCCTCTGGCTGCAAAAGTATGTCCTTCTCGTCATGTGAGGTAAGAATCCTGCTTCTCCAGGTGGTCCCTGGCAGAAAAGTGATGTGGGAAGGCTTGGTGGGGAAGTACAACAGGGATGTGTGCCTGGCAGAGCAGGCTGGGGAAAGGCTTCTTCCTCAGGTCCTGCATGGTGACTGCAAGTTCAGGGCTCCAGCTGCCTCTGCCCTCCTCCTCAGCTCCTGCTTTTTACTGATGGTTTCCAGAGTTTACATCAGAAAGGGGGCTGTACTGATGTCCGAGATGCCTCTCTCGGATGACCTGCCCCTTTGAAGGGGTGGCAGACTGTGTGTAGGGGATGTGGCAGGGAGCTCACCCAGAGCCGTGCGCTCTCAGCAGGGCAGCGAGGGGCTGGGGCTGGGCAGCTGGTGCCGCGTGTGCCGCGCGTCGTGGGCTGTAATTCCCGGTTATGTAAGGCTGCCCTGCACCGCGGCAGCCTGCACGGCACGTGACGGACCTGCCAGCTGTTTGGGGGTTATTTTTATATCCTCTCTCCTCACGTCTCCCCTCGGCACCGACGGCCCGGTGCTGGTCGCCGGACACCTGCCTCTGTGTGCCCCCAGGCAGGAGCTGCGCAGCTGGGGATGGCCTCGCCGAGCTGCTGGGCTTGCTGGGTTGGGGTGCGGGGGGTTAGCTAGGAGGGCTCTCGGAAGCACAGGGCTCTCTGAGTTTCAGCTCACACACAAAGCCCAGGCGTGGTCATGCATCCCCTGCACCGCGCCCTCCCTCCTTAGAGGTGGCAATCCCAGTGGAGGGGAGCTGGGAGTCCCGCAGAGATGCTGGGAGAGAAATAACTCCTCTCAGCAGCCTCTGCCTGCGCGGTGACGCCTGAGCACATGTTCAGACACTTGGGCACCCATGTCCGTGCTGCTGCTGGAAACCAGTGACCTGGGCTTTCACGGTGTCAGCAGAGGTTATGGCCATATTCACGGGAACACGTAGCCCTGCTGGGTTTAGTGCCCGTGCTGTGCTGCTGAGGGTTACGTCAGCCCTTGTGTCGAGATGAAGCGTGGGAGCACAGAGGGCCAGTAAATAGGCTCAAAACGCTTTTCTTCTAACTACACGTTGTTAGTGCTCAGCATTGACTCTTCATCGCTTGTCTGTTTTCTGATCCTTCTTCAGTATCTGCCCTCTTCCATTTTATTTTTTAAAAGGTTTTTGTTCGGTGTCTCTCCGTGCTGGGTCGCAGTGGCGCTGCCTTTGGTCCCCTTTGAATAGCAAAGCGGCTCCTTTATTCTGGAGGCTTGTCCTGGAGGCTCAGCATCCCTGCAAAAACAGCCACGGGTTTGGCAGGGCTGTAATTGAATAATGCAAGGCCTGTCACAGGACAGGTTGGTCCAGCTATTTTAGGGATATTCCAATACCCAGGTCTGTAATAGATGACTCACTGCAGCTAAAGGGGTATTTGCTTATACCTGTGTGCTTTGATCATGGCCTAGATGAGTGAGTCCTGCTGGCTTGCTGGCTGAAGTTATTGTATTGCTAGAAAAAGGGTTTTTGACTACTTGAAATGTTGTGGTGAGGGAACAGCTTCATGGTGGGAGGCGTGCAAGGATTCAGGTGCAGCAGGCAAAATGCTGCTCGTTCCCCAGAAGTGACCCTGGGTTCCCTCTGTGGATACCACTGAGGCCATGGTGGGACCGTAGGGTTTCTGGTGCTGTAGGAACTTGACTAATGTCCTTTCTTTCCCTGCAGTACATCGGGAGCCTGGATGTGCCGCGGCCGAACAGCCGGGTGGAGATCGTGACGGCCATGCGGCGCATCAGGGTGAGTGTGGCCAGGGTGCTCCTTCCCCTTCCGCGTCGGCGTGCCTGGGGTTCTCCTCCATCTGCTCGTGCACCTTTGTCTTGCATAAATCCTGTCCTCCAGTGTACTCAGAACTCTGTGGTTTTCACTGTCCCCATCTCTGCTGACATCTCCGTGTCACCTGGGCACAGTCCTGTTTGCAGCATGGCTGTCCCCGTGGTACCCGGGCATCCTGTGTGCTGTGGCTGCAGCCCAAGCAGTAGCAGGGCTGTGTCAGTGCTCCCAGTGCTGCATCCGGTGCTGTGGAGGAAGGAATGGCGTGGAAGGTGGATGTGGGATGTCAGGCTGCTGGCAGCGGGTGGTAACTGTAGCATGTCCACGTTTCGGAGGATTTCCTCATTTCTGTCCCAATAACAAAGTAACAATGAGCTACTTGTGCAAGAGGTAGTTTAGGGTTTTACTGCTTGTGTAACAGTTTCAGCAGCATGAAAATTCGGGCGCTGCCTGGATGTGGCAGCAGCTTAGTGCTAAATGGCAATATGCAAATTAAGGTGCAGAGTAATGAGCTCTGGGGCTGGCCAGCAGTGAACTTGCTTAACAGTGAGTAGGTCAGGGGGTGTCATCTGGTAATGGAGTCATCTGGCTTCCCAAAATACTTACAGCCAGGATATGGGACACTCTTGCTGTGTAATGCTTGCCCAATAGCCAGGAGAGGAGCTTTTCTTCTGCTCCCCAGCCTCTTGCCAGCACAACTGGAAGGTGTTCAGAGGGGGCTGGGAGGGGAGCAAACCGTGTACCCCATAACTTGCTGCCCCCAGGCTTAAACCAGCAGGAGCTTGACTGCTCTTCAACAAGGGACAGCCCTTTGGGCTGGGCTGGACCTTGGTGTGGCGTCTGTGGCCACGTGGCCGGAGGCGCAGGTAGTTTGGTCTGTCATTGGGGCACAGCAAGGAGTCTGCCCTGTCCTCCAGGGATGGCTCTCTCCTGGGAATAGCACTCTTCACTGGGAGGACCCGAAGGCACTTGCAGAGACATTGGGTAATGGGTGAGCTGTCTTTCTGCTGGTCTCAGGGGATCCCATAAGCACCAGAGCTGCTCCTGTCACTGAGCAGCCATACCAGAGCTCTGCTCCTTTCAGCCCTTTGTGCAGACTCTTGCTATAAGCTCATTTTCCCTTTCAGCAGAGGAGGAGAGGAGTATCATATCCCAAGGTAAGGAGTATCACATCCAAAGGACACAGATTTCAAGGCTGTTCTGTTTCAAACTTTCAGGGTGTAAGTAGTTTGTGGACTTTCCTCAGCAGCTTTCCTATCTTCTGTCCTGTCCTCTCCGTGGAGGTTGATGTTGTAACTGGTGCACAAGCTGGGAAGTCCTTTTTGGCACGAGTTTTGTGTCCAGACGAGGTTTGGGACAGAACAACTGCTATGCCATCGAGAGCTCTTATAAACAGCAGTTTCCTTCGCTGCCTTTCAAGATAAGACTTCTGAAAGAATGCAGCTCCAGCCCCAAAATCACAGAACTCCTCCTCAGTATGGGAGGACTGGAACAAATCTGAGGGCTTAAGTAAACCCTGGGGGAAAAAGAAGAACACCAGAACGTCCTTGTTGACCAATACAAATAAACTCAAGCAGAGTCTAGAAAATTCATAGGTACAGCTCTGAATGGCAGGGAAAGAACGCAGAGCAGAGTAAAATAATGGTTTCTCATGGTGAATGATGTGTTTGAAGCATGTGCTCAGGCTTTCCTCATCTAGTGTAAGCCAGGAGAGATGCAAGTCATTGAAAGGCTGTGACTTTGCAGATCAGATCTGCCAGAGAGACTTTGAATGTCTGTTTATTTGTCAGGAGCTGCTGTTTGTGAGGAGGATGCCAGGATGGTTGGTTTGATGGCTGTTTACGTGCAAAGCCCCCCCGGTTTCCTGTGCTTTGCCCTGGCTGTGTGCCTGGCAGCAGGACACAGCATTGCTGAGGGCATTTCTGGCTGGGCTGGGTGCCGGGGGCTCATTTCAGTTTGGCTGGAGCTGAAGGAATGCATGTCCTCCTTAAAGAGCACAGCTACCCTTGTGCTTTAAGGAATAAAATAATCCCATAATATTGGCGTGGGGAAACCAGAGGAAGAAAAAGTTTATTTAGGCACAGAAAGCAAGCAATGGGAGATCGTCAAGTGCAAGCAACAGCAGTTCTGTGTGTAGGGTGAGAAGCAGCTGCTGACCCTGAGGTTTGTGTGGTTTTTAATGCAGTCCCTGGTTTAGGGGGAAAAGTGCTCTGTCTCAGTTTGTTCCAAGTTAGTCAGTGCTGGTGAAGGAGGGGAACCCTCACCATCCCCTCTGCTGCTTCAGCTCCCCTTTCTCGGTCCTGCCTTTGCCATAGCTGCTCTCCGGGCTTTGCCTCTAAATGATTAAAAAAATATTCTGCAAAAAGCGAGGATGCTCTCTGCCCGAGAGTGAGTATCCCAGTGGAGAGAATGCCCTGGAAGCCCCCCATGACTGCCCGTGCTGGGCTGGGAGCAGGGAGGGACTGGGACACCAGCAGCAGCAGCACCTCCTGTAGCGCTGCCTCCCTTCTACTCCCCCACGCTTGGGGCCCGGTGGATCCTGGCTTCCTGTTTAGATGGAGACCTGACCCTTTGGGGGCACAGAGGAGGACACTGCATAGCTGACATTGCTGGGATGCCTGCTGCAGGCAGGCTCGCTGCTGCCACGCTCCACTCTGCAGAGCAGAGCAGAGGGCAGGACGGCTCCACCTGAGCAAGTGGTGTAGGGTGAGCCCAAATCTGGTCCCTTTTGTGGATCAGGGGTGAGAGGGACTTTAAACAGGGGGTTGGTGTTGCAGGCCACGGATGCCATCCCCTTCCCCCCAACTGCTGAAGGGCTGCCTATGCCATGGCCATCCTCATGGCCCTGGCCAGAGGGAGTTTCTGCCCAGAAGCAGGAGAATGTGGAGAATTCCCGGGATTCTCGAAGGTCAGGGTGAGGAGGGAAGGGGAGGTGCTCAACTGTCTCTGCTTTTCCTTCTTGCATGGACTGGGCTTGCTGGGGATACAGCCCTCTCTGCACTGCACCTGGTGCAAATCCCTGGCCCTGAAATGACTCAGTGGAACAGGACATTAGCCATGCTAGAGATCCACTTGGAGAGCAATTTTGTGAGCATTTGCTGCAGCTTTCCTCCAAAACCTGCACCTCTCCTGCAGACCACTGATGGCCACATATATAATAAACACAACAGACCAGGGCTTGTTTTCTGGGCAAGCAGTGGGGTTTCTGTGAGTACAACTGGCTCCCTTCTCCTCCTCATCCCAGAACAGGGTGACCCAGTCCATGTTGCTTCATGCCCTGAACTGCTGGAGTAGGTTGGCTTTCAAAATGCTCCTTGGCTCCTCTGGAGGCAAGGTGTAAGGAACTGATCCGTAATTCCAGGAAGTTATCTGTGGGTGCCTGAACATCAAAAAGCCCCAAACTAAGAGGGGCATATCTTCCCAACCCTAAGGATTATGAGCTGTTGAAGATTTCAGTTGAAAGTGCCTGGGGAGGTGGCAAGGTATCTTCTTCCTTCCCCTCCCTTCCCGGTGAGCTCATGGGCCCTAAGTGACAATGACAACTGTATATTTTTTATGTTGTCACGATGTAAATACATGCAGAGGCTTTCCTCTCCGTGCCCCTGGCATGTCTCCAGTGCAGCCAGTGCTGCCTGGCTGGGGCTTGGTGCTGTGGTTCTAGAGAATTTGGAATCAGCCCTTTTGGATTGCTGAGTGCAGCTTTAATCCAGGTTTTCTTTGGAGCCAGAAAGGATGAAATCCTATACAGGCGCTTCTTAAAAGCTGCCTCTGTGGAAGTCTTCTGCTGTTTCTGGGAAGTGTCCAGCTGAGTTTTGCAGGCTCAAAACAGGGAGGCATTCCAAGCACTTGAAAATCTTGCTCCTCTACACCTCCTACTCTGTCAGGTACATCTGATTTTGTGGGTCTTCGGCTGCTTTGCATAGCTGAGCTCAATTTTAGCGAATTGGCAAAATTGCTGAATTTCAACAAGCTTGTTTAAAGCAAGATTCCGCATCCTCTGCAGGCCACAGGTGCAGTTGGACTGGTGTGAAAATTGATGTGTGTGGCCAGTTATTTGTGTGGAGCTCCTGGTGTAACTCGGAGCTCATTTAATTAGAATATTTCTCAGATATCCCTGCTCCTGCCATGGTGAGTTTTTAAAAGCATGAGGCCATTTACAGCGATGCCTTCCTTTTTTTTCTTCTTTTCTCTCACCATGCATGGCTGTCCCTGCTGTAGAACGGAGCAGGATTTGGATGCAAGCTGGCCCTGTGTGCCTGGGGCAGCCCCCCTGTCTGTCTGTGAGGACCAGCACAGTGGGAAGTGGGCTGGCCAGGAGATGCTCAGGCTTCAGCCACCTGAGAAGAGCACAGCCTGCTTCGTGCTAAGTCACGGCGCTCGGCGCAAGGTGAATTATTGACAAGCTAATGACTCGATGTGGTTATCCAAGATGAGCAAGATTATGTCGTATTGGAACTGGGAGGATGTCTGTAATAATTTCAATTGCTCTTTCAGTGCTCTGACAGTCACAGTAAAGAGGTGAAGCCTTCTGGGCAAGCTCGTATTTCTCCTGGCATCACCGGTGCCACTAAATGTCATAATAAAATAATGGCTAGTCGGGTATTGCTAAGCATGAAATAGGCCAAGATCTCATCCTGTGGTTAGCATTTAATCAATAAACTGGTTAAATTAGTACCCAGATTGATTGGAGCAGCCTTTTGTCCAAGACTGCCCACAGGGGAGGGATGGTTTCCAGGAGAGCTGGGCAAAGCATGGTGACCCTGGCTTTATTGTCTGCCTTAATACCATGGCCAGGTTGGGATGGGTGTTTTCCAGTGGAGCTGTGGGCTCCAGTGGAGTGCTTCCCAATGGAACAGTGAGTAGTGCGAGTTATAATGTACACAGTAATATGAGGAGTTTAGGGAGGTAAATGACTCCGTGTGGCAGAAGACAGGCATCTGGGCTGTTAAAGAGGTGTGAAGCGTGAGCCATTAATACTGGAAAGCAAGGTCTGAGCCCTGGAGGAAGGCAGTGAGGAAGGGGCTTTGGGCAGTGCTTGCCAGAGAGACTTTGGGAAGGCGCTGAAAGCACTGAGATGTGAGCAAATACTGCCTGTGCTGGCTGTCTCCTGAGCGTGCTGGGTCATGCAGCGGCAGGAATGACTGGGCTCAGCCAGACGTGTGACCTGGTGGGTGCTGAGGAGATGGGGAACGGGCACGCTCCTCGTTCCCTGGTCGCTGGCTTCATAAATAAGTCATGATAAGCACACTGCCTTTCAGCTTCCAGGAGTGCCCTATCTAAGAGTTCTCTGCCAAACTTGGGACAGCAGCGTGTCCCTTGTGGCCAGGCTCCAAAACATGGTGGGGTGGACAGCTTGGAGCAGGAAAGAGCAGGGAGTTCCCAGCTGGATGGAGAGCTTGGGTGTGGAGCCAGCGAGGATGAAGGAAACCATAACCCAGGTGGGGGAGTGTGGTTTGGGAAAGCTCCTGAGCCAGGAGGTGCATGCCATGTGTGGTCTTCCCCACACCTCCTGTGTCCCTGAGGAGCTCAGCACTTCTGCTCTGGGCAAGTGTCCCGCGGGCAGGCGACGCTCAGGGCTCTGGCAGGAGCACATCGACTGGCGCTGGGCACGCCAGCACAGGCAGCAGTGTTCCTGGTGGGTGAGGCTGGCCTGCAGCCAGCCCAGTGCCTTTGAGAGGGCTGGGAGCCAAGCAGGCACCAAGCCCAGGGCAGGACTGGAGCTGCTGGCAAAAAGCTGGGAGGCAGCAGTGCCTTCTGTCCTCTCCAACCCCATCACACATCCTTGCCCTCTGTTTGCTTGGGTTGGACTTCCCTGGGTTGGACTCTGTTCCTTCTCTGGGAGCCTACGGTGTCTCCCTGTGATTCATCTCCCTCCCTGGCTTGGGGCTTTCCCCATCAGGCTCACACTGAGTCACTTTACTGCCTTGTCAGTGCCACTGTCTGAGCCATCAGCAAATATCTGCGGGGAGCTCAAGGGAGAGCATGGGGAATAATGTCTGCCAGGCTCCCTGAATGTGGGGGGAGGGCAGACCTTCACTATCACTCCCTCCCAGCCAGGGGATGCTCTGCTGGCTCCCACCCCCTCTCTAAGCTCATGGCCAGCGTGTAAAGTCATTTCACAAATGTCCATCCCCTGTGTGCCCTCGTGCTTCCTCCTCTTCCTCCTGCTTCCCACTTGTTCTTCCTCAGAAATGGTTCTTCAAGCATGTTTAAGGATTGCACTGGTGGGTTGCACTATCTGTGGGGCACAGCATGCTGCACAGGTGACCCTGGCTTTCCCTGGCTCCTTCCTGTGAGGCTCCTGTGTTGCACAGATGGTTTTGGTAGGGCAGCAGGTTCGGTCCAGTGCCAGGGCTCAGCTGCACCAGCAGCAGGGGAATGTGGTGCTGCAAACCCTGGTCTCTGCAGGAGCACAGACACATGTGGAGTCTGTGGGACTGCAGATGCCACAGGAGCTGCTGGAGCTGCCAGCAGGGCTCTCTGGCTCTGGCTTTCCCTCCTGCCTAGAAAGGAGTGATTTGTTGCACACTCTGCCTCCCAGGCATGAATGAATTTAGCCTGGCTGTCAAGGCGAGGAGGTCTGCAGCTTGTTCTGGGAGATTTGGGGTTGTGTTAGTGCTGGTGGTTGCTGTTTGTGAGGGTTTGAAGACTTCCTACAGAAGCCATCATCCTTTGATGATCCTCTGCTTCTTCTGCAAGGTGACAGAGCTGCCTTTGATGGCCTGAGCCTCAGACTTGCATAAACCTCTGCAGAAGGCATTGTTATTGAGGTAAAGGGCTGTGTTCAGTGTCACCAGCTATAACACACCCAGCTCAGTGCACACCAGCCCCACCACTGTCACCAAGAGGGGACAGTCTCTTCTGCTCCTAGAAGATTGCTAGTGAAGATACCCATCAGCACTTGCCTTTGCATTTTAAATTTCTAACTGTGCCTAAGAATAAGCTCCTGGCTGCCTGAGAGATAAGAAAAAATAGGTTTGAGAGAGGTGTGTTGAGGTTTGGCTGATTTCAGGCTCTGTGACTCATCCTGGCACCTCTCAGCAGTATCTGGTCAGTGCAGTGGACAACTGGACCTTCTCCCTCAGTTTGTGTCTCCTCACACCCATGGCATTGCTTTTATTTGGAGGTTTTTTCCCTTCTTATTTACTGCAACATGGAATTTTCACATGTTTTTTAACAAATCAGTGCTTTCATCAGTTTTCTGCCATCATGGCAACGTTTTACTCTTAGGATGGAGTGGGACCAAATGCTCCCTGGTACTGGGTGCTGATGCTGCATGGGCCTGAGCAGGAGAAATGCAGGAAGCCTTATTCTGGGCAGCCACATCTTCCTGCCAGGGTTGAGTGTGTCCAGAGACAATACCTGACTCTTGCTCTGTGGTTAAAGGGAGAAATAACCTAGGAAAAGGAGACCAAAGAGTTAATAAAACTCACAAGCAGGGGTCAAGCAGTATTTAGTACCCATTTTATGGGTGAGAAACTAAGACACGGGGAGACCGTGACTTGTCAGACTCCTTCCGAGGGAGACATCCCTGTGCAGGGAACCGGGCTGAATTAAAGTCAAACCAAACTGAAGTCAACTTTAAATGCTACTCTTATGTATGATCCTTTCTGCTCTTGTGCTTCCCTGCTGGCCCTCAGAGGCCAAGGACCCTTTAATTTAATCTGTTGTGGTGTTCTCTGCTGCATCACCTCGGAAGAGAGACAAAAGCCTGGGGCTGCAGCCTTCCGAAAAAAATGCCACGTCCCCCACTTTCTTCCCTGCTAAAATTAAATCTTGGTGGTTTTGGCTTGGTGCTGCAGGAAGATGTTCCAAGGGATGCTGTGCACCGAGTAGCTGCCGTGGAGGCGCAGAGTCAGAGCCTGCCTCGCCGCCTGCAGCAAGGTGAGAGGGATTTTGGCGCGCGGCTCTGTGGCTGCGAGGGCTCTGAGGATGTTGCGGCGTGTTCCTGCCCTGTGCGGGAGCAGAGGAAAGGAGCACATCTGTTTAAAAGGAGAGGTTGCAAAATCTATTGTGTGAACTGGTCTGTGGAATGGGAGTTTAATTAGGGAGTGGGAGGAAAGGATGTATCTATTGTAGGGCGGCAGAAGGAGCACTGCCCAGAACAAGGGAAAGGAGCCAAGCACTCTCCCCATCCCAGCAGAGGAGGCTGTAGCCTACAGAGCATGCTGAAAGCCCTGGAGGTTCCCTGCCTCCTCCTGCCTGCACCTTGTCACCTCACAGGGAGGCTGCCGGGGCCACACGAGGCTGCTGCTTCTCCACGTGGCACTGTGGCCATGGACATGGCTCCTGGCTGCTCTGGTATCCCCACAGATGATAGCTGGTGGGTGAAGTGATCTCCTTCAACTGGGATTTTTGGAAGGCATGGACTTTCCCATCTGGAGTAAAGTCTACCCAGGGCAAAGACTCTAGACAAAGAATTTTCAGAGAAGACAATGTTTCCTTCTCAGGCCAGGCTTTCCTGATGAAGGACAGGGATCCCGGTGATTCTTAATCTGTCGCTTGGTTTCAGCAGTGGGAGTGTAACATGATAGGGAAAAATCCCCGACCAAACCAGTTCCCCATGTCACGGGCTTGCATATGGAAACTGCTGATTTGTTCCAGCAGAAGCTGCAAAAACCAGCCTGAAGTGTGTATCTGCCACAGGAAACTTCAGCAGAGATGGTTAAATTCCAGCTTAATTCTTTAACAGGAAACAACCTGACCTGTGATGTTTTACAGTGCTGTTGTTGGATTGCAGTAGTGATATGCATCAGAGAGAGCCATCTCTTTCTCTCCAAGGCCTCCAGTTTTGTTTTAGCATTTTGCTCCAATGACGTTTTCTTATTCCCTTTTAACGTGATGGATGGGACTGGTCTGGACTCCTTCAAACACTCCCTGATCTTGGGAACTTGGGGGATGTGTCTGTATCTCCAGCACAAAGAGCACATCTGTGCTGACCTCTACTTACATGCTAAGAAATCCACATTATCTAAAAGGAGCGAAATCCAGAATAATTGGCCAAAGCTGTTGGCGAGTGTGACTCAGGGTGCAGGTCCCCTTGAGCTTTCTGTGAAAAAAGACCTGTCTCTCTGTGGTTTGAATGGATCCAACTTCAGCTCCCAGCTAGCTGATTTTGTGCATTTGCCTAAAGTCAGAGCCTTTGATGTGAGGAAGCTCTTCCCAAGTCCCTGAGCTGTGGACAAGTGCCCACCGAGCCTGCTCTTTGGATAAGCTAAATCTAAATACAGAGAGTTTGTTTTAACCTCTGGGATGTAGGAGTCTGGGAAAACTGCCTCATGTTCTTGTTGATTTTTTTCTGAACTGTTTTCTGTTTCATCTTTGAAGCGTACGATAAAGCAGGACATGTTCTGTAGGAATGGGTTGTGTTGGTGGTGATTTCAGTAGTGCTGTGGTTTGAGGTAGTGTCACCTTTCTGTTTTGCTGCACATTGCCCAGGACCACGCTGTCTTCGTAGTGTCCTTTGAACAGGGATGACACCTTGCGATGCCTCCAGGGTCTTCTTAGGATACATTTCTGCCTCTTGGCAGATGCAGTTTCTGTTCCTTTTTCCTGTGAGAGGCTGCTTGGCCAATGCCATATAAAATCATCCTGAAATGAGTAGATGCCAGATTCCTGTACACTTGGCCTGGATAGCAAATACTCTTTTTTTTTTTTTTTTAATTTTCCCAGCCCTGCATAAAAATGAGCACTGCTGTGCTCTCCTCGCTGGGGTTTCCTGGAAGCACAGTAGCATTCTGTCATCTGTCTCTCATTGCTTCATCTGGGGCTCTGCTGCTGAGGTGGATTTCAACCCCTCTTTTCTAACTCCACTTAAAATCTTGGTACTTTTATTACCTGGAAATTTTTTCTATAATTCTGTCTAAATCTCTCTAAAAGACATTATTCTTGTTGCCTTTAACGTGTAGAATTTAGTGAATGGGTTTTTATACCTGCATTAGTTATTGTTGAAATAGGAACTGTGAAGCAAGAGTGATATGAGTAATTACCTCTTTTCTCCAGTTAAAACCCAGAAACATTGTTGAGCACCACCAGCATCTAATGAGCCCCACAGGGCTGGCTTGTTTCTGATGCACCAAGCATTTAATGCTGCTGCTCATTCTTTCTTTATTAATTGTCTGAATTTCATAATTGCTGATTTAGTTACAGTATTACCAGCCTGCCTTCCTTGGTGTGTCACTGCTTCTCTGCCTTGGCTATTCTCATTTGCCTTCTCAACTGGTCTTACTCAAGCTTTTTATGCAACAGTGGGAGAACAGCTTTGTGGTGAGCAGTAAAAAAAATACCAAAATAAATCCTGTATTTCACAACTTGGGGCATAAATATCACCATGCTGTGATTTGGCTTGCTTTGCTGAGCTGACACCTTTCTGAAGTGCTGAGTGGGTATCTTCTTAGGGTGCCCTTTGCTTTGTCACCTGCCCTCAGGGTGGATTTGGGGTGACTTTGTGCTCTTCTGCAGTATCAGCCCTGCCTTCGACCCATCCATGTGGGCAGGGATTGCCTCAGCTGCCTTGAGGCAGAGTCTGTGTTTGAAAGGATACATTTGGGGGAGAAAGCTAATCTTGAACACAGAAGTTTTGTTTTCCTTCTCAGGTGGAGGAAGGTGCTGGGCTGGACATTGCCTGCACTGCTCAGCTGGGGTCCCCCGGGGCATCGGGACTTGCTGGTGCCAGAAAGGGGCAGGAGTTTATTAGGGATCACTGTAAAGGGGCTTGACTGAACTGCAGCAAATGGCAATGCTGCTCTTCAAGCCAAGCTTGTTCTAGCACATGGGCTCAAACCCGCTCTGGGCTGGATGGACAGAGGCCATTTCCAGGCTCTTGTAGTTTCTTACCTTCTTCAAAGGGCGGTTACGCCAAACAGCTTGTGCTGCCTCAGCCTGCATAGGTCAAAACCAATGCATGTCTAATTAAAAATACCACAAATTCCAGTCAGATGTGGGCTTTCCAAGGAATGCACTTCTGCTTATTCTAGCAACAGGTGGTAAATATTAAAACATGTTCAGCTCATTTCTGGTGTTCTCCCTCCTGGGCTGTGAAAAGCAGTGCGAGAGCGGTGCCCGCAGATGCACACAGAGCCCGTCCTTGTTTTCCTTAACTCAAGGAAGCAGCTCAAAGCCTGGCTGTTATTTTTATAACCAGTCTGACCAGTATCCCACACGCACCCACGCACTGGATAATTTGCACCCTGGCTTGGTCACCGGCGATGGCAGCATGTGAAGGCAGGGGGGAGCTTGCCACCTCCCACGCGGGTCCAGTCCATGCTGTTATCACTTCCTTGGATTTCTGAAAGGAGTTTGGAGATGTTTTCAAGGCTGGGGGATAGTGTGTTGCATGGTCTCCACCGACCTTCCTGCCTGGCTGAGAGGTGCCACTTTTCCCAGCCTGTGAGCACCACTCCCAGTTGGAGCCATCACTGCATGTGCCCAGGCTGGAGGAGAAATTATACGGCTGGGATGGGATGGATAATAAGCTTGGTATTAGTCAAGCCCTCGTGGAGTGAACAGTAACACTTGCACAGGGACCTTGGTGGCTTTGGTGAGCTGCTGGTGTAACTGAGGCATGTAGCTGGGAAGCGTGCGGCTGCTCCAGCACCTGCATCCCTCATGACACAGTGCTGCTGCATCCCTCATGGGCACACAGCAAGCTGCTGGTGTGTCTCAGGCCTCCTTTGAACCTCTGATTTAAAGGTGTTTTTAAAAAAAAAAAACACACAGAGAGGTATGGAATGCCTGAGGATTTCTTGTAAGGGAGATAAATCATCTTGCAAATGGAAGTCTTCAAAAGAGGGGGTTAGCATAAGCTGTTGCCTGTTAACTTTCTCCATTTAACCCTGTGACTGATATTGATTTAATTCTTACCAGTTCTGATTTCTCTGAGCTTCCTGTGAAACTGCTTCTGCTGCAGATGGCTCGTGAGTGTGTCCCAGTTTGCCACCTCAACTTGTGAAACTCGGAGGTAGTGAGGGGAGGTTGGAGGAAGCGGATGGAGGCAGCTCTCTGGGAGGAAATAGCAAACCGAGCAGAAGGCATTTGTTGTGAAGTATTCAATGTTATTGGAAAACATATTTTGTGTGATAGATGGGTATGCTGCAATCCTGGGATGGTTTTGAAGCAGCAACCTTAACTTTGCTCTGCTGCTCTCACAACATGGGTATTTTTAGCCTGATTCCCATTTATACCCATTGGTACTCGCAACCATCACAGACGGTTACCAAAATTAAACCTGAAGTTGGATGGGAAAATAGGCACTGACCTTGTCAGTGCAAACCAAAATCATATCTATTTCAGACAAACACATGTACCTCAGAGCCACATTTCCCATATGTGCAAATGCAAACTCCAAGGAACTGTGGAAGAGTTTTAAAGAGCATCATCATTAAGCCCAAGAACAAGCATCCAGTACTTCATTATTCCTCCTCTCTTCCAAATTTCTGTGCCCTTAAATTTAAGTCCAGTTCATGCCAAAACCACCAGCAATGGGGTGTAGGCTGGAGGACAGGGGAATTTAATCCTGGTGAGTAGTTTAAACCCAAACTATCAGGACAGCAGAGGTGTCCAGCATGTTTGGCCACACCATGCTGGCAATCTGCTGATGGAGCTGGTGGGAACTTTCATCCTGGCCTCAGATATCTCCATGTTTCTGTGCCCCACAATGGGATCCATCCCTGCTGCAAGTGTGAGTGCCACGGGCTGGTTTTGTCCTCAGTTTTGGTGGCAGGAGTGGGGAGCACAAGCAAAATGACCACACCGAGGAGATCTCCAAATTTCCCTGCTTTTCTTGTCTTTTTGTATCCCAGCTCCTGGAGGGAGCAGGGAGGTGCTGCTGGCATCCCATGGCAAGTGTCCTGCTCATGTGTGGAGCATTGGCATGGTCATGGCCAGATTTACAGATGCACAGAGGAATTGGGGTGCAATGGGATCCCATGGCCACAGTGAAGGGTATGGGGAGTCCTCAGACACAGGCAGCAGCACAGCACTTCAGTAGGGTGGCTTAAAGCATACTTTTAAAAACGGGTTTTAGTCCGTTTATTGCTGATCACATTAGTAGGCTAAGCAGGTATTTCAGTGTGCTCCCCTCCAGCAAGCCTGATTCCCCTGAGGGCACAAAGTGCAGCCCAGAGCAGTGGACTGTCAGATATTCTGAAGCCTTGTTCAGAAATGCCTCTTGGATGAAGCTGTCTGCCCTCCTGGGAGGTGCCCTGCTTTCCAGCCACCTCATCCCCTGACATCTGCTGCTGCTGCCCCGGTAGGGCTGGAGGAGACATGGATCAGGGCAGGCTGGCAGCTGCCTTTCTGTTTTGGGGGCAGCAGCCTGCAGCAGAAAGGATGCTCCATGGCTGGGGACCCTGCTGGCAGGACCCTGGCTCTCTGCTGCCCTACCCTTCTGACCCTGGGCTCTGGGGAGAGGCAGTGCTGCCTCTGCTCCCTGCCCAGCTGTCTGCTGGACACCCCGCAATATCATGGCTTGGATGGTTGCAGACTCTTCTGATCTGCAAGGCTGCTTCTGGCCAGATTTTATCTGTTTGCTGCTGGGCCAAAGCTGTATTTTAAATCATTCCCTTCTCTCCTGTGCTCTTTCCTTTCAGGCTGAAAGGCACACTTTTCCTCCAATTAACCAGAAAGAAAAAAGAAGGCATGAGGTGTTCTGGCTGCAGTCTGCTCCTGGTGCTTTGGCAGGACCCCGGTGCCAAGCTCTCAGTGTTGGTTACCCTACAAAGGGCTAGCAGGAAGCCAGTGCTGCCTTCCTGCTCCTCCTGCTCTCCGTGCCCATCCCCAGGGTGGCTTGGCACACCTGGCCGGGAAAAAAGGGCCTTTCCCTCACAGGTTCCCCTTCCCACACAGCCCGCAGGTGGCTTCTGAGTCATGCCAGGGCATTGGGGTTGGTGCCATTTCTTTGTGGGGTTCAGTAAAGCAAAATCCTTGTGCCCTGTACAGAGCTGTGTTTGCTATTCCTCCCAATTACGGCTATTAGGATCCCAGCAAGGTATCTCAGGCTTCCCTCCTGGGAAGCTCTTGGACATTTCTGAGGTTTGCTGCCATTCCCCATGATTTCAGCAGCAGGAACTGTGAGGTATGTGCTTCCCCCCAGTCGTTAATTCTGGCGCCGTGGAGCCTGTGCCGATTGAACTCGATCCCGGCTGTCATTTTGTAATAAGTTAATTCTTCATCAAGAGCACAGCAGCGCTCCTCCCCCCAAGTGCTGGGAAAGCTGGTGCTGATCTGGCACGTCTGTCATTAGCCCGGGCTGACCCGGTGTTAAAGTCTAACTCTGGAGGTATTTTATGAGCTGCTGTGCCAGCCAGCTGCGAGGAGGAGCCGCCGTGGGAGCTGCGGGGGCATCACCAGGGGCAGAGCAGCTCAGAGCTGAGGGTGCTACCAGCAGGGTCCTGCCCAGCCACCTCTCTGCATTCAACACAGGTGGCTCTGGGGCACCCGGCTTTGCTCACAGTTTCATGTCCTTTCTGGATAAACATGTAGAAATACAGCTTGCTGGCAAAAACTACATCCTCTTCTACGCTTTTTCTTACAGCAGATTTTCGTCTCCTGCCTCCCAAGCTAGCAGAGCAGCAGTGAGTTTTGTGGGAATTGCTTTTTCCCTGTTAATTGAATTCTCAGAGCGCTGCTCTTTCCCCAACACAATTTTTTTTTTTTCTTTTTGAGGAGGAGGGGGATGGAGGGTGGAAGGGGACAGGGGCAGCTCAATGCACTTAGAGCAACTTCCTTTAAAAAATATTCTCCTTATTTGTATTCTGCTGGCACAATGTGACCATAAAGCATTCCTGGTAGTTCCCCTTACTTATGGGCAGTGCTAGTGGACAGACTTAAATCTATACTTGAGGCAGTTTAGGTGGGCTGGAATGAAATGAGGGCATTTTTATTCAGGTTAACATTCTTCAGATGCTTGTGAATGTGGTGGGGGGATGATGGATCTAGAAAGACATCATCTCTCCTCCTCAGTGTCTGATCTGCCTGACCTTGTGTGCCGCGCGTGGTTACAAGTTTCCTCACACTTCTGCTGTGTGGAAACACGCCGACAGGGATGGATAGCATCTTTCTAGGGATGCTGAGTTTTCCCTGCTTTTCACACATACCCATCGCTCTCGGATTCATACATAATTTTACTCCAAGCTGACAAGGTTACATGCACTCTCTATTAAGCAACATATGTTACTCTGTTCTCCAGAAAGGGCAATTTTAATACTCTTCCAGTAGGAATGTGTTGTGCAATGATGCATACACCAGCTGGCTTCTTTTCCTTCCAAAGTTATTTAAATACTGAACTCTGCACAAAAGACAGATGTGGAAAATAGACTCCCACTAACCCGAGGTCAATGGTAAGGCTCCCGTGCTCTGATGGAGATGTTTCTCTTCCATTTGAAAAGATGAGTATGGTTTTTTTTGTGGGCATGGTAAAATTAAAGGACAGTCTTTATTCACTTAGCTGGTTGGATTTCATGAGTGATCTTATATTTCTTTTGTATTACTCAGACCACCTTTGCTTTTCTTCTTGAATAGTCATGGGGCTTGTTAACTGATGTATCTCAGATGTCCATTTTCAGTCTTTGCTCAAAAATTTTAATGCAGCTCTTAGAGCTTCAGTCGGAGACCGACTGTGGAGCTGTGCAAATCCAGGGAACAGATGATTTTGCTGTGTCCTTTCTCTGTGTATTTCTCTGAAATTAATTCTTCTCTTTCTTCTGGCATTTCCACATTGCTGTAAACAAAAATTAATATAATTAACCCAAGCCTGCAGTATTATTACAGATATTTAAAGATCCAGAAACATGCCCAAGATGGGCAAAATGGGTAGAAGGCTAAGAAAGCTCTTCTGCTACAGCTTTTAATTGGTTATAAGTAGTACAGTGAAATGCTACATGATATGAAACCAAAGGGGATCATGGGAATGCTGTGCAAATCCTCTTTCCTTTCTTGATTTCAAGCTGTATAATTATTTCTGTATCAGTTCTTTATTAAGCTGTAGGCTAGGATTCAGCTCTCTAACTGGAGCCATGGGTAGCTGAGCTTATCATGTGTGAAATGTGTTTTTTCTCCTGAAGCAGTCACCAAATCACAATGCAGTGCCCAGCGAGTGTGGGGTAGATTGCTGTCACCCAGCATACAGAGACACTCCTATTGCACATCTTTGGGAATGCAGGATATATTCCCAACAAGGCTTGGGTGGCAGTGGCCAGTGTCTCTGGAAAGATGTGGGTTTTCTTTTCCTTTGGGTCAGCCACTTGGATACAGGAGCAGTGGCTGTGGCTGTGCAGACCATCTCAGAGTCCCTGTGGTGGCATTTGCAACCCTGCTATCATCACCTCTGCTCTCCTCCCAGCAGCAGGAAAAGCTAAAATCCTAATGCTTTGCAACCCTCTTAAGCTTTCTCTCTTTGTTTTGCAGCAGAAGGAGGAATGTTGATGAACATGGGCAGACACAGCAGATCTCTGTGCCTGGGTAGAGTTGTCATCAAGAATAACTCCACGCCAGGGAGATCCTGATCAGTTGTACAGAGATGTTCTTCCATGGCCCCATTAAGAAAAGGGTTTTGGTTTCATCCCTTACAGTCTCTGTGGCTCAGATCTCACTGAGAGGAACTGCACAAAGATGACACTCCCTTAGACCAAATTAGGAAGCCCCTCAAAATCGGCAATGGCATCTCCTGGCCCGTGGGACCCGGCGTGCTTTCCCTGCGCGGCCCCGGGATGTGAGAGGCGGCTCGGCTGAATTGCTGTCTTATTGAATCCTCTTCCTTGCTAATTTGTTATTAAATGATGGTTAGTGTTTCATTAGAGCCCCAGCGGGCATGAGTTCATTAGCGTTTTATTGGCTGGAGCTGCGCTTCGGAGCATGGTTAGCGTATCCCGGGGAGCCGCTGGGCTCGTTGGGCTGATTGCTCTAATGAGCTCTGGGTGGGGTGGGACGGGCAACAGCGCTCTGAGCACATGGCTCAGGCTTGCAAAGGAGCTTGGCTCTCCAGCCGGTGGCAGGATAAAGACCTGGATTTATGGAAGGGCTTAACAAATCTGTCTGGTCGGTCCTCCTGAGAATTTGACTTCTTTGCTTCCATTGGTTTTTGCTGGAGTTTTGCCATGACCCATTAGCACAAGGGGGCTTTGGCTTCAGTGTGGCAGAGGCACAGCAGCTCTTCGCACAGCATTCCCCTCTGCCAGGCTCAGGGCGAGTCTGGGCAGAATCCCTTGTCTGCAGCCAGGGATTGTGGAAGCCTCTCTGAGGAGCTCTGCATGATTCTGTCCCTGAAATGTGCCAGGGCTGGGTAGCATCTTTGCTGAAACCTCCTGGCCTGTCTGCATTGCTGTCCTGGGGCTGTTACTCACGCGAAAAACAGGCTAAAAATAGTCTGTCTCACCCTGAGATATTTTTCTCTCTTCCAAGACCACATTAGTTAGCACTTGGGGTAGCCCGGAATAGAAACCCCACAGCACCCGGAGCTCGGAAATGCAACTGGATGTGTATAATCAGTGATCGTTAGGACCAATAAATCAGGCATCAGCGCCCAAGGTGCCACACAGTCACCCTGGATGCTACAGAGAGCATGCAGCTCAGCCTGCAGCTCCTGGAAAATCACATGCAGAGCCTCAGAAAGGACTGGGTTAATTACTCCCAAGGTAGTCAGGCTCACCTTTTCAGGGCTGAATCAAGACATTTCTTTAGTGTTAGGTACACTGGTTAGACAGGCGCTGGTCTAGTGTCTTGACAAGACACAAAGAAGGGGCTCTTGAATGCAGTTTCATCTCTGCTGGTAACGATGGGGTTGGGACTTGGAAACCCACACCGGTGGGTTCTGTGGTGAAGGACTCTGGTGAGACCCTTCTCCATGAGGAATACCCCATGCAAGCAGCATGTGGGGATGTGCTGGGGGCTTTGAGGCTGACCAAAGCCATGGTGGGAGCCTGAGCTCTGCTTTCTGCAGCCCATCACCATGGCTGCAGCCCCAGTGTGGGTGGGCTTGCCTGCTCGGGGGGAGGGCAGAGCTGCGTTCCCTGCACTGTTTTCCAAGCCTTCTCAATCTCCCATCCCCTTCGGCAACTTTAAAATGGCTTTGAGGAATTGCGCTTTCAGGTCTTTTATCATTTGATCACAGGTCAGGGCCAGCAGCTTTTCCTGCCTGCTGGCTCTGGCTGCCAGAGTTAATAGATCACGCGGTGCTGGAAATGTCACAGTGGAGCTGGCGCGGGCCGGAGGCAGGGCACTGCTCCCTCTGCAGAGACACTGCTGAAATAATGGGAGGATAAATCAAATCCCTCTTCCTTGGGCAGGCGAGGCGCAGGATGCAGGGCTTTTTCTGGGCACAGAGGGTCTGTCCCCGTGGCTGTGCACAGCTCCCTGCAAGTGGGACCAGCACATCGAGTGCCTGATGTGGCTGCACCTGTGGCAAACCAGTTACGGGACTCCTCGGAAGTCCCACAGCAGGATCAGCCCAAATGGCTTATTTAGCCTATTCCTCTGCCAGCCTTCTCCCTACTTGTAAGACTCTAAATGCCAAAGTGGGTGGATTTGGGGGGAATCTCATTCTCTCGCCAGGCCAGATCAGAGCTTTGTGTTTAGTCACTGATTGTTGGAAGTTCCTGTTGGGATTTTTTCCTGTCCAGTGACTTCTAATTGGAGTGGGTAATTGCATTACCCCATCTCCCCTGAAGAGGTTCACAGAGTCCTCAGCAATCATCTTCAGTTTTATACTGAGCCCAAAAATACCCAACTCAAAATACCATTTCACTTTCCAGAGCTCAGCAATGGCCACAAGCCAGCGGGGCAAACGCAGCCAGGCTGTGGATCCCCGGGGGCTGGCAAGGCTGGGGGGGTGGTGGTCCCTTTCTGGGGAGGCACAGCCCTTCAGAGGGGCAGAACAAGTGCCTTTGAAACACAAGCTACCATTCCCAAGCAGCATTCTGAACTGGGCAAAGTGTTATCCACATCCAGGGGCTGGATTGCTTTGGTGTGTGCTCCTCCCGATGCTGGGCTCGGGGACGCTGCAGGGCAGAAAGACCCCTTGTCCCATCCTAGCGTGGATGCACAGGTTGATGTGGGCATGTGGGATCAGAAAAACGTGTCCCTGTCCCTCTTGCTGCTTCCTATCAGAGCCTCTTCAGCCCTCCCTGGGGCTGTCCTGGCACAGGAAGGCTAATTCAGGTGTTTTCTTCCATCTCCTGCAGTATGAATTCAAAGCCAAGAATATCAAGAAGAAAAAAGTGAATCTCATTGTGTCAGTGGACGGCGTGAAGGTCATTCTGAAGAAGAAGAAGAAGGTAGGCAGCATTGGCCCCTGGAGCAGCAGTGCCTCAGCAGCAGAACCCCTCCCCTCCTCGTGCAGGGACCTGCAGCATCCTTGAATTTCTGGGAAACTCTGGTGGGCTGGGAGAGGGAGGGATGGGTTGGGGTCAACCTCATGTGAGTCACATTCCTGCAGGGTGGCTGAACCAGTCCTGGCACGGTGTGGAAGGGGCTCAGAGGGCCCTGTGGGAGGTGATGTGGGATGTGGCTGGTCCCCAGCAGGACCCGACCCTTGGCAAAGGGTTGCAGGGGAGCAGCAGAGCTGTGACAAGAGCTTCCCAAGTGTGTCCCTGGACTGTCTCTGCCCTGTCCTTGTTCTCAAGGACAGCATCTGACGTACTCATTTTCAGCTTCTTTCATTGCAGAAAAAAGAATGGGCCTGGGATGAGAACAAAATGCTCGTCATGCACGATCCCATCTACAGGTGAGGCTGCTGGGTGAGGGGACGGAGGCTTGCGTGGCTCTGGCATGCCACTTACCCACACCACACCAGCACCGTGCTGGGGATTGGAGAATGGCCACCATCCTGTGGAGGGCAGCTCATGGGGCTCTCCAAAGTCCCCAGCTCTCCTCCTCCATCTTGTTCCCAAAAGCCAAGAGCAGGGGATGTCTGTCCCAGGGAGGCCAAACTGGAATGAGAGAGACCCTCAGCCATGCTGGGGAAGGGGTGGCAGGCACCTGGGCAAGGTGGCCAGCTCTGTGAGCAGGCCAGGGGTGGAGTTTGCTCTTCTCTGTCCCTAGAGGGCTCCTGGGCTGCCGACTCTGTCCCTGGGGGCTGAGCAGAGAAGTCCCGTGCTGCCTTTGCAAAATGTTTGCTGCTGCTGAATCAGCAGGCAAATTTTCCCAACTGAGGTAAAACCACTGCCAAAAAAATTTCTGATGGGCTTTAGCAGGGATGTGCTGCAGAGGTTGGGCATCTGCCAGCTCTCCGTGCCACAGGAAGCGTTGGTTGTGGCCTTGGCAGTTTCCTGGGCACGTGGGTGATGTGTATGCTTATATCCTCCCTTCCATTCTGTCCTTGCAGGATATTCTACGTATCTCATGACTCCCAGGACCTAAAGATCTTCAGCTACATTGCCAGGGATGGGTCTAGCAATGTCTTCAGGTGCAACGTCTTCAAGTCCAAGAAGAAGGTAAAGATGCCGGGATGCAGATCTCGTCCCGGTGTGCTCTGGGTGGAGCAGCTGGGGCAGGACCCCGTGGCAGTGCACTGGAGCTGGCAGCCCGGGGCACCCCGGTGATCTGAGACCCTGTGGCAGCACAGAGACCCCTGAGAGCTGTGCCAGGCTGGGGGGTCACCATGCGGAGGCAGCCCAGCTGAGGTTACATCCCCCCTCTCCTCTCCTGTCCTTGCCTGCTGCAGAGCCAAGCCATGCGCATCGTGCGGACGGTGGGGCAGGCGTTCGAGGTGTGCCACAAGCTGAGCCTGCAGCACACCCAGCAAAACGCTGACGGGCAGGAGGACGGAGACAGTGAGAGGAACGGAGATGACCTGGACGTCCCAGGTATTCTGCAAAGGCGGAGGGGTGGGGGTGGTGTGGGGCTCCTGGAGCCTGGCAGATGGGTTTACCGTACTGCTCCTTGCTGGCTGATACCTCTGGGCAATGGATTTGCACAGCAATCTCGCCTGCTGTGCTTCAGGCTCAAGCTGCGATCTTGCCCAGCAAGGAACCTTCTCTAGGTGTTAGCCATGATCCTCTCAGACATCCCCCTTGCTGGGAGCCCATTAGCAGTACCTGGGACTCTGCTCTGTGCTTGGCTGCACACACTGCAAACATTCCCTCACTGCTTCTGCACAAGAGGCCCCAAGCACAGACCTTGCTTGTGTCCTGAGGCACGCCTGGGTCTGGGGCCAGCTCTCTGCAATTCCCTGAATGGACATAGCCATTTTCGTGGTCTCCCATCAAGCTGTCAGGTCTGCAGGCAGGCTGCAGACCCCGCTTCTTCACAGCCCTGTGGGTAGAGGGTGCAGGGATGCCTGGCTGGGGGGCTGCTGGTCCAGCCCCATCGCCCTGAGCTCTGTAAGATCCTGGGAGCAGCTCTGCTGCTTGGTGCCAGTGCCTGTGCTGGAGGGGAGGCAGATGTTTTACGAGAGGTTAGTCAAACCCTTCTGGTGCCAGGTGGGACACTGGCGGGTCCTGCTGTGCCTGTCTGTGTGTGGATTGCCTGCCCTGCCCTGCCATGCCATGCTGTGGGCCGGATTCCCCCCATCCCAACAGGAGCAGCCTGAGCTGGGCTGCAGTTTCCTGCTTGCCTCTGTGACCGGTGCTGCCGTGATGACCTAATCATTGGGCTGCCCTGGACCGGTCATTGTTTGGTTTTCCTCTGCACAATGTCCCGGCCACAATATGCAGCTCCCTGGGGAATCCAGAGCATCTGTTTTTTGTTTTTCTTTCCCGTAATCTCTTGTTTACCTTTCTTCAGCTTTATCTGTGTTTTCTGTTCTTGGTGGCCCGTTTGTCCTACATCAGGGCTTTTGGCTGCCATTCCCCAGGTTTGGTGTGCTGGGGCTGGGTGTGTTTTTGGCTGCAAGCCTCCTCCCGAGCAGCAGCAGGAAGAGCAGCTGTGTTTCTGTGTACCTGCCTACCCCGGGCTGGAGGGTGGGAGGCACGGGGGCGGTGGGGACCGACGGTGGGACTGTGGTGAGCCGTAGTGAGCCGCAGGTGCAGGCAGGCCGTGCCCTGCCCTGACCCTGCTCCCGCAGCCTGTCGCCTCTCCGGTGTGGAGAGGGCGGCCGCCTCGGCCGAGGAGACCGACATCGACGCCGTGGAGCTGCCGCTGCCCGGAGCCGACATCCTGGACTTCAGCCGCGGCGTGACCGACCTCGATGCCGTGGGCAAGGAGGTGGGTGGCCACACTGAGCCCGGGGTCCCTGCCCTCCGCTCTCAGCAGGTGGCACGGCCCTGGCCCCGTGACTCCGATGTGCTTCCCGAGGGCCCGGGGGTCGGGAGGGATTGTGCAGCATTCCCCAGCTCCCGGATCAAAGCCATCTGCCGCTGCAGGGCTGCCCTTTGGCTCGGGGCCCAGGGCACTCCTGGAGAGCGCTGTGCTGAGGCTCAGCTATGTGCAGCCACACGGAAAACGTTTGGGGCAGAGCTGATAGGGATTTTTTTCCACCAAAAGCACAAAAATACTTCTTGATAGAGTGGAAATTCCCATGGGAAGTGTCAGCCTTTTTGGGAATTTTCTATTTGGGTTGTTGTTGAAACTGAAAAAGTACTTTTTGCAAAGGTTGTCAGCACCCTCAGCAGTGTGCTTTAGCTTTGAATGCAGCTGCTTCTTTTCTGGGTATTTTGGGGGGCTGCTCTGTGCCAAAGCTCGTGGGTGCCCAGTGGCTCTCTGAGGTGAGTGCCAGGGGATCACACTTTCTACGTTGGTGTTTTGCAGAGCTGCCTCCACCCTGAAGATATCCTGACAGCATCACCCAAGATGCTGCTGCCCTCATCTGCCCAGCTGCCCGACTTGGGAACACCCCTCTCTGCCCACCACCAGATGCAGCTTCTCCAGCAGCTCCTGCAGCAGCAGCAGCAGCAGACACAAGTGGCCGTGGCACAGGTTCTCCCCTCCATTCTTTCCCAGGGGCAGTGGCAGGGCTGGGGCACACTACTGAGCCCCTTGGTGGTGCTGGAGTATCCTGCCTGGGGGCAGCGATGACAGCAGGCAGCTCCATGGGGAGAGGGAGCTCCATGAGGTGCTTAGGTCTGCTTGCCACCGGGTGTCTTGGGCCTTTGGCTGCTGTCTGCTCGCCAGTGGCCTGCCCCAGTGACTGGTGTGCCTGGGCTGTGCAGCTGGCAGCTCACTCTCCATGCAGCTATTTCTCATTTAAGCAGCTCTGGCTGCTTTATCCAACTCATTACCTGAGCTTTACTTGTTCCCTGACCCCTCACAGAGCTCTCTGCAATTCATCAACTTTCTTCCTGGCCTGCATGATGGGCTCCAGCAGCCTTTCTGTGCCGCCCTGGGGCTTTGCTCCTCTCGCATCAGTAAATCAGTATTTGTTGATCAGTTCTGGCTGAGCTGCTGCCTCCAGAGCCCACGTGCCTTTTGGGGCCACAGGCTGCCAAGTTGTTTTCCCGTCTGGAAGAAGGACCTGCATCCTCGGGGAATCCTTTATGTCTGTCCAAGTGTGGTGTTGCTCACAATCCAAAAGGCTCATGGTGCCTGCTCAGAGTGTAAAATATTGCACCCCTTGCTCTTGGTCTGGCTTCACGGAAAGTTGTAAATCCCAGTCCTTTGCCTGGCCTCCTGTCACTCCCAGGCTTGCTGTGCTTCAGCTCAGCTCTGCCCAGGGCACTGCTGTGCCACCTTGATGGCCACATTTGGGCAGCACCTGCCTGCCAGCACACCTGGCACTGCCTCCTCATACCCATCTGCGGGGGCAGGTGGCCCCCAGCTGGGCAGCTTCGGGGCCCCTGCAGCTGCAGCAGCAGCTCACAGCTTGGCAGATACAGAGAGCTTCCTCTTCTTCCTCAAGGTCACCTTCTAGGCCAAGGTAAAATAGTCTTTTGTGTTTGGTGGGGATATTTTTGTTTTGGGGTTATTTTTATTTTGGTTTTATTTGGTTTAGTTGTAAATCTGTGCTTTCCTGGTTCCAGTCCTTGCTGGAGAGAGGAGCAGTTGTAGGAGCCATGGGTGGGTGCCTGGAAGGGGTGCTGAGCCAATGTGGCCCCCAGGTCACTGCTGTCCCCTTGTCCAGTGTACGTTTCTGAAGTTCTCCTTGCTCGAGTGCAGATCAGAGAGCTGCCCTGGGCAGGAGCTCCTGGCTGTCTGCCCTCAGGGACAACATAGATGTTTGCATATAGGAAGGTAGTTGTGCTGAAATCAGTGGTGGTCTTGCCTGTGGGCTCCCCACAGGCATTGCTTCCTAGAGCCAGGCTGAGCAGCCAGCTCGCACCCCCAGAGCCACCACTCCTCAGTGGCACCCTGCCATCTGTGGTACTCCAGCCCCTCCTTGTGACAGAGGCCGCTGGCTGGGCCCTGTTTCTGGGAAACCTGCCCAAAAAGACAGCTTTTCCAGAGCCAGCTTTGCTGCACGGCTGCGCCCTCGTGCACCTGCAGCACCATCCAGTCGGTCAAGCGTGTCTCCTCTGCTGCATCCATCTGGCTTCCTCCTGGGCTGCCCTTCCCATGCACATCTGCAGCTCATGTGCACAACTGACAGTTCGGTCAGTGCTGCCTGCCTTGGCCTCGAGCTTTTCCATCAGGGAGGCCAGGGGACAATGTGCTGAGCCCTGGTGTGACACCATCCACATTCTCCCCATCACATCTGCAGTACCCGCAGGGAATGGCTGCTTCATCACATCATGGGGTGGGATGCTGGTGAGCCCTGGGTGATGAGCAGGGATGGCCAGGGTCGAAACCCTCCACCCTCAAGTGGCATCTCCCCATGCTCACCCGCTGTCTCCTGTCCCAGGTCCACCTGCTGAAGGACCAGCTGGCAGCAGAAGCAGCAGCACGGCTGGAGGCCCAGGCTCGTGTGCACCAGCTCCTGCTCCAGAACAAGGACTTGCTGCAGCACATCTCACTCCTGGTCAAACAGGTGCAGGAGCTGGAGCTGAAGCTGGCGGGGAACATGACCAGTAAGCGCTGCCGCCCCTTCCTCTCCCCTTGCAGCTAGCCAGGGCTGTGAGGGACATGCATGTGGGTGTTTTTCTTGGGATTTTTTGTGCATTTCCAGTCATTTTGTTCAGAGGGATATTTGTGCCCTTCTGGCCTGGCTTGTGTGTGTGCAGCAGGGTGCTTGCATGCAGCGTGGGAAGGGGCTTGGGGAGGGCTGTATGGACAGGTAGTCACCTACCTCCATCAGCTATATGTCCGCTTTCCCCAGTGGCTGCATGCTCCAGGCCAGCTCCATACCTGCCCAAGAGCCCCTACTTGACCTTCCTCTCCAGCAGATGTGGCCATCAGCTCCCTGCAGGAGCTGGGCTGGAAGACAATTAACTTTTTGTCCTGCAGAACTGGCCCCTTGTTGGCCAGCAGCAGCTCCTGGCATTAGTGACACCAAATAAGCCCCTCAAAACAGTGACCCCAGACTGTCCTCCTCCGGCCAGTGTGCAGCCAGCCGTGGTGGCCAGGGGATGCCCAGGCAAGCTGGGCCTCTTAGCCGTGCCCTTCTCTTGCAGCAGGCTCCCAGGACAGTCTGCTGGAGATCACCTTCCGCTCCAACGTCCTCCCCGTCCTGTGCGACCCGACCACCCCGCAGCCCGAGGACACCCACCCGCCGCCGCTGGGCCCCAGCTCGGCTTTCCCCAGCACCATGGGCAGCCCCATAGGTAGGAACGACTGTCTGGTGAAGCTGGAGTGCTACCGCTTTCTGCCGGACTCGGGGCCGCCTGCCCCAGAGCCAGCACTGGGCAGCCTGGAGCTCATCAAGTTCCGTGAGTCGGGCATCGCCTCTGAGTACGAGTCCAACACGGACGAGAGCGAAGAGCGCGACTCCTGGTCCCAGGAGGAACCGCCGCGCCTGCTCCACGTCCAGCCCAGGCAGGACCTGGGCGACAGCCTGGAAGACGAGATCGCGGTGTAGGGGTCGGCAGGAGGTGGTGCACAGCAGCCAGGACCTGCTGGAGCTGGGAAGGACCGTGGCCGCAGCCCCATGGCCCTGGCAGGGATGGGACAGCCCAGAGGGAGGGGGGGCAGAGGAGGGAACAGGAAGATTCCAGCACCCAGTCGGGAGTGTGTGGAGGTGAGGATGGAGCCGTGCTGAGGGCGTGTGCCAGGCGTGCTGTGCTCCAGCGTGCGTGGGCTTGTGTGCTGAGCTGGAGCATCCCTGCTTTGCAGCAGACACTGAGCTGACAGCTCCTTGTGCTCCCCCTGGCCCCTGTCTCCCTTCAAACTGTGTGTCAAGGTCAGGCAGAGGCAAGGGACTTCCTGCTGGATTAGCCCCTACTGCTGCTAGGGAAGCAGTAAAGCAGAGGAAGGGTTTTACTGGGGGGATGGGAGAGCAGCTCTAGGGCAGTGAGCAGGGACAAGAGGGACAGAGAGGGCAGTGCCGGGGTGGTGAGCAAGGACAGAGCAGCTGGTCTAGCTCGCTGCATGGTGGGCAGGGTGGGGGACAAGTACAGGGCCATGCTAGGTGAGGGTTGGTGAAGGTGCACTGTCAGAGTGGGTCTGTGAGTGAGAAGTGAGGCATTGAGGGACAGTGGGGATGAGCCTGGAAAGGAGTTTAAGGGGTGAGATGAGGTTGCACGGGCTGGCCGGGTGCAGGCAGCTGCTGGCAGGGTGATGTGGCACTTCCAGGACAGGGTTTATCCCTGCCAAGGCAGGTGGAGGGTGTATGGGCAGAGCCCGCTCCTCTCCCAGGCTGTGGAGCAGAGAGGAAGGCACAGCTCCATGTGGAGCAGGCAGCACCAAGCTATGGAGTGTCCTCCCCCTCGTTATGTGATCCTTTGGCTCCTTGGCACAGCTGCCAGGTTTCAAAGCCTTTTTGGTGCTCTCAAGTCCCATTTTCAAGCACTTCCCATCACCACAAACTCCCTGCCTTGCTTTATAGACAAAGCCTCCCATTTCCAAGCAGTTGTTTTGCCCCAGACCAAGGCTGGGAGCTGCAGTGCTGGCATTGGCATCTTCAGGGATAAGCACACTTTCAGCCCTTGATGGGAAGTGAACTGCTGGTGTCTGCAGGGGTTTTCATCACTCCTCTGGTTTGCACCCTCTGGAAAAGTGAATCCAAGATCTCAGGATCCCCCACCAGCCCTCAAGAAGCTCATGGTTGAGAGCCATCTGTGGGGGCCTCCAAAGAATCCAGAGCTTGTTTCTTTTCTGCAAACATTTTTGTCACCTGCCTGGTGCTGAGCCTCTAGGAGGCCATGATTGAAGGGGTATGAACCAGAGTCCTGA
The DNA here is from genome assembly GCA_013399195.1 of Dicrurus megarhynchus. Taxonomy (NCBI): domain Eukaryota; kingdom Metazoa; phylum Chordata; class Aves; order Passeriformes; family Dicruridae; genus Dicrurus; species Dicrurus megarhynchus. The sequence goes on along the minus strand of VXAD01004603.1, from coordinate 5,059,634 downwards.
TGTCCGCCCTGCTTCAGAGTGGAAGCACTCAATGAGGTGGGGAATTGGCACAGTTGTCTTCCTCCCCATCCTCCGTCCTATCCTGCTTCTGCTTTGCTTTGTTGCTTCCTTGCTGCTCTCACCTTTGCCAGCTCTGTCTCTGCTCCATCTGCCTGCAACTAACCCCTGGCTGACGCCAGCTCTTGCTCTTCTCCAGGACTTGGCCTGGCTGCTGAGGAAGGTCCATCACTTCTCTCTGCCCTGGTCCCCTTGGGACTGAGGGTTGCTGAGGAGTGATGTGTGGATGAGACCCTGGGGTCAGTACGAGCTGTGCTATGCACCCTGCACCACAAGGCAGGACTGGATAGACTTGAGGAGCTAGTGGGAAGGAAAGAAGGACATGTTTCAGTGTCCCCAGCATGCCCTGATGTCCAGGGGAGCTCCTGCACCAGCCACAGGGCAGGCAGAGTGGGAGAGGGTGCTGTTTTGGTACATGGTGCTCCTGTCCTCTGGCCACCACTACCTCCGTATGTCCTGTCCCACATGGCTGTGGGCACAGCTGTGTGCCAGCCCCTCTGCTGGGGACCCGACATCCTACTGCCAGCTTGCAGCAGGTGAAGGTGAAAGCAAGGGGTGGGAGGCTGCTCCAGCTAGGAGGAAGAAGTAGGCATGACAGCACGCACAAGGCATGACACTTACAGGGTGGGGATGGTTGGGCTTGGACGGGGATATCCATGTGGGCAGACAGATTGTTCAGGAGAGGGGACAGCAGGAGCTCAGCTGTACACACAGGGCAGATGAAGGGAGAGCCTGGGAGGAGCAACAGCCAGCCAGAGGTCTCTTCCAGGCTGGGCTGCCTCAGGAAGCAGGTGGGGGGAGCCATCTCCTGAGCCACTGCTCCGGTCCATCCCTGCTGCACACACAGAGCTCAGGCCGTGTCAGCTGTGGCCTCGGGCTCCTGCCCTGCACTCTGCCCACAGGGGACAGTGGCAGGTGCCCCACAGGCCAAGGGGGTGCTGCCGGGGCCGGGTGGGATCCTGCCAGCATCATGCTGCACCATGGGTGTACACGTGTAAATGACCCCTCCTAAGTCAGCGCTGCCTCCAAGACTCCTCTCTAGCCTCTCACTTTTGTTATGGACCTTGACAGGGGTTTTATAGCTATATTTTTTGTCCTTTCTTTTCCTACAACTGTCATATTACTAACTGTTGACTCAATCTATCTGGGAAGCCAATCTGTCAATGTAAGTGCACTTAACCCTTGGGTGTTGTCATTAGTCAACTGGCTTTTGCTAAATAAATCTTTCTATTTCTCAAGGCTTTCTGTTGTCTCTTTCTTCTCACTGACTCTCTCTTTCTGTACTTCCTTCCCTCTCCACGCTGGGTGCCAGCACCAGCAGTGACATCCTCTGGCCTTGCAGAGACCTCCTCCAACCTAAGTCTCCTCTCCTGTGGGACCCCTGCTTGTGGTGCCAGCCACAGGCCACCCATGAGAGCAAGGTGCCCAGAATATTGCTGGGAGTAGAGGGGTTTCAGTCTTCCTCTTCAGCCACTGCACAGCACAGGTTTGTCTCAGGGCTGACCCAACAGCTTGAGGGTGCCGGGGGGTTCCTGGCATCTGCAGAGCTCCCCACGGAGATGCAGAGATGCTAATCAGCACTTCCAGGGGCTCAGGAAATTTTTGGCTGCTGGAGAAGGAAAAGTAGGGAAGAGCCTCTCTTAAAGGATGGCAGAAGCATTGTGTAGGCAAAAGCAGCGCACAGGCAGGGCTGACTGCTCCTGAAACAATTCATTCTGCCGCTGGCAGGAGTGATGGAGCAGTGCCCTCCCGCGGCAGCCGCCTGGCTGCTGGGGCTGCACGGACACCATGGGGGCTGCAGCCTCCCGTGCCTTGAGCTCCTGCTTCCCCAGGGCCTTGGACCTGCGGTAGAGCCCCTTGCAGCTGTAGCCCTCCTGGGAGCTGTGCTGGATCTGGATCTTGACAGACCACGGTGTGGGGAAGATGTGGCAGCACGACGTGCACTGGTAGCCATGCTGGAGCACAGGCTGGCAGTGGGAAGCAGTGAGTTTGTCCTGGACAATGATGCTGGCTCTGCTGCTGGCCAGCCTGTCCCTCTCCAGGCCTGGGAATCATGTGAGGAGCCAGAAGAGAGCTCTTCAAGAGGTTGTCAGACTGCTCACACTCCCGAGAGCTGGTGTCCAGGCTGGAGGAGAGGCTGCCCAGGCACTGTTGGGTGGCTCTCTTGGTGCAGATGAAGTAGCTGTAGGATGAACCCCAGGGCTGGTAGATGCTGCAGGTGCAGGCAGGGAGCTTGCTGTTCAGCAGGAGTGTGGGACCACAGAATGCAGAGGAAAGGGCCTGCAGGCAGTCAGGAGTCCCTGTAAGAGTCCAGCCCACCATGAGGTTGGAAGCAGTGCTGGGAACCCTTTCTCTCTGTCTGTCCCATGGGATGTGGAGGTGGTTGTCTCTGTCCCAGTATGTGCCCCTGGGATGCAGAGGTAGAGATGGGCAGAGGATGCTGATGGGCAGCGAGGCCCCAGAACAGCACCAGGCTCATCCAGGAACTGGCTGGAGCCATCACACAGACCCACACTGGCATGGAGGCAGCCACAGGGGGTTTGAGCTGGCACTCCTGGGGGCAGCCCCCACAGCTTGGAGGACTCTTGCTGGGAAGACATGGTGGAGAAACCAGTGTAGCTCAGAGGTGGGGTGTGACTGCAGAGCCCTTTCCCCAGCAAGCACCCGCTGCCACCCACTACACAGACACAGCCTGGGCTGGGCTGAGCTGAGGGAGCCATGGTGGGGTGGGCAGTGCAGAGCCTAGACTGTGGGTGCCCCCAGAGAAGGCCCTGTGGCATTTCCAGGGTGTGGCTGACAAGGGACCCCCATGTGAGTTCCATCTCTTCAGGCAGCGTGACAGGTCTGAGCAGGGGGCTGGCAGCATACTTCACCTGGCAGTGTGGAAGGGACAGGCCTCTTCCCTTGCAATTCCGCTGGTAAATGCTCGCTTGCACTCTCTCTCTCTCTCTCTCTCTCTTTTTCCACAACCTGCTTCCCAAGTCGTTTGGTGTCAGGTAAGAAAAGCTCTCGGTGTGTTGGCAGTGCCAGCGTGGAGCCCTGGGCTCACTGCTACCCTGTCATGCCCCATGCTGGTCCCCCATGCATGCACTGCCCTGTGCAGCCCTGGCATGGCCTGGCTGCCCACAGCCTCTGCGGGGCTGCCCACAGCCTCTGCGGGGCTGTAGGAACATCCTCCCAGTCCCCAAGATTGTGTTCCCACTCTGCTGGTGGGCCGGCCCTGCTGGGATCCCCCCTCCAACCTGGCTTACAGCCTCTCTGTTCCCTTTCCCCCTCCAGTGGACCAGAGCATGTTTGAGAACGCCAGTGCCAGCACGGCACCCATGCCACGGGCACAGCACGTCCCTGCTGCAGTGGGCACCCTGCCCCAGCCCAGCCGGCCTGCTGGCAGCCAGCACCTCCGCAACCTGGGCAAGGCCATGGGTGCCAAGGTGAACGACCTCCTGCGCCGCAAGGAGCCGGCCGGCCTGCCCGGCGTGGGAGCCATGGAGGCGAACGCCAGCGTGGGCGCCGTGCTGGGCACCGGACAGCTGGCTGCTGAGGATGGGTGAGTGTCCCCGCAGTGTGCACCCCGGGGCCCTTGGGACAGGCTGGAGGGGCCCAGCACGGGGCTGTATGCAACTGTCCCTCTGTGCTTGCAGGGCTGCGGGGCTGGACGCCTTTCCCCGGCTGGAACCCCCGCCTCCCATCACCAAGAAGCGGACGCCGCGCGCCCTGAAGACCCCCCAGGACATGCTCATCGCTCCTCAGCCAGAGGGGACCAGCACGAGGAGTGGCACAGAGGAGCTTGACGAACCACCCACAGCCCACCCTAACCCCACAGAGGAGCAGCTGGGGATGGGGGACCCATCTCCTCCAGAATGCCCTGGGGTCCCCAGCATGACAGGCGCCCTAGAGCCCAGTGGGGACCAGCCTACCAGTGCCTTACCCGTGCCTGACCTCATCCATAAGGGCAGCCGGGAGAGCCAGTGGCAAGTGGGTGAGAGGGCCACTGAGATGTCACCCACCATAGAGAAGCCCTCCCAGAGAGCAGGGCTGGAGCATGAGCCACCAGGGAGCACAGGGCGGCCGGAGCCACGTACCCCTGGCTGGGAGGTGGAGGGGACCCATCCTGACCTACTGTCCTTTGAGTAGCGGTGGGCAGCTGTGACAGGGGCACTGTGGGGGCTGGCTCTCCCAAACACGTCTCTCGCTGCTACTTGCCTTTTTTGGGGTGATTATTTTGGAGAGGGGGAAGCCTCGGGGTGGAAGGAGCCATTGCTGCCCTGTGTGGGCTCTGGGGAGCCATGATAACCTGCTTCTCCCCAAATTCCCAGGAGGGGCACAGCCTGTCCTGCCATGGCTTCTGCAGCCCCATCCTGGGCCTATTCACCCTGGTCAATGCTAAGCTCCTGTCCATTGCCACCCTGTCTGCAGCCAGGGGCCTTGCTAAGCTGGGGACCAAGGGGGTGCGTGGGGGTAGAAGTGCCAGCCTGCCCCTAACCCCATTAGCTCTGCTGGAGTGAGCAGCCAGTGAGTGTCCCACAAGCACCACACACTGTTCCCTGTGTCTGCACTGGATGCCTTGGAATGGAGGATTTCACAGCTTATGCCATGTGCTTGCCAAGATACCCCTTCTTGGGGTACCATCAGGCTCGCCCAGTCCTAATGCCTGGTGCCAGGAAGGTGCCAGGGAGCCGGGACAGCAGATGCGTCCAGGGCCTCCTCTGCGTGCTGACCTTGTGGCATTATTCTGCCCAGTGCCATCTCTTTGCAGTGGAGCCCCAGATGCAGGAGACCTGGGCTCTGTCAACGTGTAGGGCTGGGCACCTGGGACTGCACAGCTGCTGGCCACTGGGCTCTGGCAAGGAGCTGAGCCCTTCCAGCTCCTGTTTGTTTCCTGGTCTCATCCCAGCCACCACAGACAAGACCAAACTGTCTGGACAGGCAGCTCTCTCCATGTGGGCCAGTGTCACTGCTCCCCTTTATTTCCCGGGACAGTGGTCTCTTTGTGAGACTGGGACACAGGAAGCCACGTGGTCCTCTGATACTGCTGTATGAGTGTTTCCCCATGGATTACAGGAGGGGTTAGCTGGCCTGGGGACACCTGTGCCAACGCAAGAAAGCAGCTGTGACATGGAACTTTTTGCTTAGAGCTTTTATGTACACCCTCACCACAGAGGTAGTTTTGAGAAGAAAAGCTCCAAAGCCCTGATTTGGGTTGGAGGAACCCAGGAGCTCATGGGTGGGCCTGCTCAGAGCTCCTTCTGGGCCATGCACGTGGTTGGGCTGAAGAAATGTCTTCCACCACCCAAAGCCATGCTGTCCCACTGAAGGAAGGAAGCTGTGAGCATGGATCCCTTTGCCCTGGGAGCAGCCACCCATGTCCTTGTCATTGGTGTGGTGATGCCATGGTGGTGCTGCGGCCCTGCAGCTCTCGGCTCTGGGAAAGCCCTGCTCAGGAGTGAAGGGATGCAGAGTTGCACAGAGCCCATGTTCAGCTGAGGTGTAACACACCCTGTGACAATGTGATCACGCTGTGCATGGCCAACCCCAACCTCAGACACCGATGTGTGTGTGTGCTGCCCAGGTCTGCGCTGCACTGTAGGTGCTGATGGAAACCAGGGCTTGTAGCCCCTCTCTGAAGAACCAGCATCTTCCATCGCTGTGATCCCAAGGGAACCTTCCCCTTAAGGGAGGGTCATCACTCACAGCCAGTCCAGTCCCTTTATTTATGGTGTCAGGGTGTGTGTGTGGTTTGGGACAAGAGATGCAGATTGCACAATAAATTTTTTTTTTCTTTTTTACCCACTGATGTGTGGCAGTGCCTTGATGGGAGGGGACACCCTGCACCACCCTGGCACCATACTGGTGGGGAGCCAGGGGGCGGAGGGGGCGTTTGGTGGTGTCCAGGTTGGGGTGGGGGACGTGGCTGCCCTGCTGTGCTTGGCACTGAGGGGACGGGAGCCCGGGTTGGTGTCTGGGCTGAGGGCATGCGACCCCCGGGAGTGCTGAGGGTGCTGGAGCCCGCCTGTACCGGGGCAGAGGGGACCGGGGGTGCTGCGGGAATGGGAGCCCCAGGAGTGCCAGGGCTGAGGGGACGGGACCCCGAGGCTATTGAGGGTGCCGGAGCCTGCCTGTAGCCGGGCCAAGAGGACCGGGCCCCGGGGGTGTTG
>VXAD01004603.1:5037106-5053197 GCA_013399195.1 Dicrurus megarhynchus | reverse complement strand
ACCCTGCAGCCTGGGCACCCCCTTCTCCCCAGCCCCCCGATCCCTAAACATCCCTTCTCGGGGACCCTCGTAGGCACCCTAGAGCCCCCCCCAGAGTAGTCTCCCCTTGGTCAAACTGGTATCTCCAAACCACCCTCCCAGACAGGGAGGGGAACTCCCAACTCCTTTGGGAATACAGGCAGCCTCGCTCCCAAACCCATCCCCAGGCCAGTGTGCCCCTCGGATTGGCACCCCTGGGTAGGCAGGTTTGAGGGCCCTAGCCTCGACACCCCAAAGCAGCCTCCCTGCAGTGGGTGCTCCCTGGTATCCCCTTGCGGCAGGCTTCTGGGTGCCCCACCCCTTCCCTTGGTGGGGGATCTGCAGGCGACATCCCCAGGGTGGCCAGGAGAGATAGGCAGAGCAAGCCACTGCAGGCAGGGCACCCCTGAGTCCTCCTTTGGGCAGGGTGCCAGAGCCCCAGCAGGGACTGTGCTCTCTGCGAGACGGCAGTGGGACAATGTGTTCCTTCTGGGCTGCAGCTCCTGGGCTGCCTTCATGGGTGGGAATGAGCTTGGGAAGGGAGGAAGCTTGTGTGTCAGAGGTGGTTGCTGGAAGTGCCAAAGTTCACCCACTACTGATACTTCTTGTCGGTGTGAAATGCTTTTTAATGCCACAGTGTGCCTGGACACCCAGACAGCACTCGAGTTCCCACTCTGCACAGTTTGTCACAGGATGAGATTGACATGTCTCTGAAGAGCGGCGTGTGCTTATCCACATCCCAGAGATTGTCCTTCTGAGCAGGAGCATTCGGCCCTGTCACTTTAGCAGAGCCTGGGGGGTGTTGTGAGACCAGCCTGTCCTCCGAAGCCCGCAGGGGTGACATGGCTGGTTTTCCCTTGCTTCTTCCTCTCTGGTTCTCTATCTCTCTGAACATCACCCGTTACAAAACATCTGAGCTGCCTCCCGCAGCTTTTGTGGTCTGGGGCGGTGGAAGATGCTGGCCGTGTGTTCATTACTGATGCCTGTCCCTGTGTCTCATTGTAGTGACACTGTATGGCGTGTTCACCAACCACTACTCTGCCAATGGCCCGTCCCGCTGCCTGCTGCTGGAGCTGCTGGACATCAGCGTGTCCGAGCTGCTGCTGCACTCCAGCAACCAGGGCTGCTCCATGTGGATGATCCAGCACTGCGCCCGAGATGTTCTGGAAGCCCTGGCTTTCCTGCACCACAAAGGCTACGTGCACGCAGACCTCAAGCCACGCAACATCCTGTGGAGCGCAGAGGAGGAGTGCTTTAAGCTCATTGACTTTGGACTTAGCTTCAAAGAGGGGAATCAGGTTTGGAATGTGCTACTCTTGAGGCAGATGGCTCTGTGTTGAGTTGTGTGGCTCTGTGATGTTTTTGATGTGACCTAATCAGAGGAGGAGCTGAGTGGTGCTGAGGGTTTACTGGAAAAGGCTAAAAATGTTGTCTGGCCCCAGAAACAGAGCTCATGTTCCCATTCTCCTTGCATGTCTCTGGTTTCTGTTGATGTCTTAGCCTTTGTGCTACAAATTCCAATGTTAATGATGCACTGAGGAAAGTGGTGTCTCAGCTTCCTGGGAAGTTTGCTAGTTTTTATGTGGTCAGATGAGTGGGAGCACCCAGAAATGTAGAATTCCCTTTTATCATCCCTTATCATGTATAGTAGTAATGCAAGCTTTGCCATCAGCCTCCCCAGTCAAGTGTGTTATCTCTGGCAGTGTCCTTGTGCTTGTCTTTACTTTCACCCTATCTTCAGCAGCCTCCCTTCCTCAGGAAGTCTGGATGTTTCTTTCCCACGTGTATCAAAAGCCCATAGTCTGGTCCTGGGTGGGCAGTGTCTGTTCTTTACTGACACAATCTCTGACTGTTCTACTCTGCTTTTCCCGTTGCTGGGCTCTTGCTGCATCTTCTTGCTGTCACTTTTGTTTCAGTGATACTGAGTTGTTTGTTGGTCCTTGCCCATTTTATTCTCTTCCATGGCTTCTGATGGAAGCAGAGAGCCTCTTTTCATCCCTCCCTCTCTCAGTAGTGGCCTGTGAGGAGTCTCAGTAAAGCTTTTCCATCAGGTACCCTTGTAGCACACTTGCCTTTAATCACTGGGTGATGGATGGTAATTTTTTCTGTGTCTTCCTACATTGTCCTGGTTTGTCCCTATTCCACGCACTTTACTTGCTTAGCAGTTTTAAATTTATATACTTTTTTACTGGTTTACCTGGTATTGACAGTACAGCCCACTGATTGTGAATATCAGAGGGTTGTGTGGGTGACCTATCTCTGAATTCTTTGGTACAGGAGTTGTTTTTCATGTTTGGACTTAACTCCTCCATGTTGTCTTCAGTTCTCCCACATTCTTGGCTGAGTTTCTGGTGGTAATCTGTTGCTGTCTATCAGCAAAATACACACTCCTGGTGTCCTGTGTCTAATGCAGATATTTTTATTTAATTCAGGTCTGTGTTTTGCTGCTTGCTATGTGAGTTGCCTCATAATAGTTGATGGGGTGTTTTATTTGTTTCCATGGTTTCTTCCAATCTGCTTTCTTTGGGCTGAGTTTCCTTTGCCCTTTCTCAGAAACACACTGGTTATACGGGTGAACCTTCTGACCTTGCTTTGAATGTGCACCAGGTACCAGTCTCCAGTCCCCACCCCTGCCCTGGGCCGCAGCCTACGTGCATCATTTCCTTATCTGAGTCAAAGACCATGCTACTTTTATTTATGACAGCCCTGCCAAGCTTATCCTTACACAAATTTTCCTGCCATTACTGTTTAACAGGGAATGGTTATACACAGAGCAAGGTCTCAACCATTTACAGCTCTGAAAATGCTTTAGGTGGTAGGAGTGAAATCCCATCTTGCTCTTTTTGCTGGTGCCAATGACCACAGTGTTTTCTCTATCTCTAAATGTTGTTTAGGGGGGCTGCCAAGTTACTGCTATTGCCATGCTGGAGGTACTGCTCCCTACTGATAGGAGGAGGGACACAGATGAGCAGTTTGTGTATCATTTTTAAGTTCATAAACCACTTTTGAGCGCTGTTGCCGGAAGATGTCTTCTGTAAACTTTATTTTCAGGCAGAGAACCACATAATCTTAGTCTGGATATATTCTTGTGGTAAGAATTCCTAATCCTGTGCCTTACCCAGGAGGAAGTAGGCTTGCATATTCTTCTGTCATTCCTTGAGTTGCATCAGTGTGTCTAAAACGAGCCTCCATGTGTTAAAAAGACACAGTGTGCAGTTTGTCTTTGGACACTTAGAAGACTTGGCTGGACAAAGCCACAGCTGACTGACCAGGTACTGCCTGGGAGCAGGAGGCTGGACTGGAGCCTTCAGAGCAGCCCCTCCAGCCAGTACTTGTGTGATTCTGTAATTCCCTATTTTCTTTGGAGCAGGCAGCATGTGGGCATTTTCTCTCCCCGTGCCAGCCACAGCAGCTGGGCAGGTATTGATTGCTGCAGCACTTGAGGCTTCAAGGGGAGATGGAAGAGGTGCATGGGAAGTGCCTTTGATGATTTCCTTGTCTGAGCATTTTAGCTGCCTGCTTCATTCTTCTAACATTTTGTTCCAGAGAACATCAGCACTTGAATAATGGCAGCAGCTCCTGATCCTCAGTGCTCAGACAGGGCTGTTTGTGCTCTCAGGCAGCTGACGTGGGAGCATATTGTGGGTGCTCAACCCTTATCCCAAAATTTCTAGCATCTTCTGCCTGTAGGAGAGGTTTAAGGGCCAGTCCACAGGGACATCCAGCCCCTTCCTCCCAGCAGTGCTGTCTTTCAGAGGTCAGACGTTAGTGCTGTTTTGCTGGGAGATGTTTTTCTTCCAGACAGTCCTGTTTTTCCCTCAGCGCAGCCGTATAGGGAGTTGAACTCCCTGCCTCACACAACTGGCTGTACAATGCTTTCTGTCAATTTAGCTATAGTATTTTGGGGACCCATTTGGAAGGACATCAGAATTGATTTAAGGATAGAGTGGGGAACCTGAGTGTGGACAATCAACTTTTTCTGTGTGTTTGGTCTCCTGTAGGATGTGAAATATATTCAAACAGACGGGTATCGGGCTCCAGAGGCAGAACTGCAGAACTGCCTGGCGCAGGCAGGGCTCCAGAGTGAGACGGAGTGTACCTCTGCTGTGGATCTGTGGAGTCTGGGAATCGTTTTACTGGAAATGTTCTCAGGAATGAAACTGAAACATACAGTCCAATCTCAGGAATGGAAGGTGAGGCAGTTCTTGCTTGTGCCAAATGAATCCTCCTGCTTCTTGTTCATAATCTGGATTTGTGAGGTAGCACCTGGCAACTAGGTGTTTCCAGGATGTTTATCTAATCCTATTGCCTTGAGAATTAAGGTTCAGAGCCTTAAAGACCCACCTGCCCTGTGGGACTGGCACGTCTGAATGCCACCTGTGTTCAGGTTACTGAAATAGGAGTGCTCCAGGAGTCTCTGTGTGGAGCCTGTGTCTTGCTTGGATTTGGTAGGCAAGCTGTCTTGGCTGTAGATGTGGCACAGGGGGAAGAACAAAATCAATGGCTGATGGCTGTCAGCTAGTTCAGCAGCACAATGACAGAGGAATTATTTGCTGGGTTTAGTTTAATGTTAGCTGTAATTTGGGAATCTTCTTGTAAGTCTATATCCTGAGAAAATAAGAGGAAAGCTCTGTATTGTGAGCCTGGAGCCTGGCTGTCCTCTGTTCTGTGTGAAATAACTTTTTGTGTTCCCCTTCCCAGAAGGAGTATCTTTTCAGCATCACAAATCTCCACAGTAACAGAAAATTTTCCTGCATGTGGAAATTTCCAGCTTTTGCATAGGCAAATGGGAAATATTTCATTTGATGTGAGCCTGCTAGTTTAATATGTGAGGCTTGGCATTGGGGATCTCTCACTAAACCCCAGAGTACCACAGCCCTCTGCAGCCAGTCCAGAAAATGGGGGGGGGTACTGCAAGCTTTGCACAGTCTGTTTTTTACCTCCCTGATGACTGTTTCTTTTTCTTTCCAGACAAACAGTTCTGCCATCATTGATCGCATATTTGCCAGTGAGGGGGTGGTTAATTCAGCCATTCCAGCTTATCACCTCAGAGACCTTATCAAAAGGTACCGTAGCATATTTGATAACTGTTTCTTAAAGATGTGCTCTGTAAAGTCAAGTCTTGATCTCAGCAACTTAGAGCCCACACCTCACACTTTTTTTTTCTTTTTTTTTTTTTTCAAATCTCCCACTGTGCTGGTAACAAGTGCAAGCATTAGCAGAGATGTTTCAGTTCCTCTGATTTTGGCACAATTTGGAGTAAGCACTTAGAGAATATCAGTCATGATGTTGATCATTTGCTGTTTCAGTGCTTTGCACTTGCAGCCAAGAGATTGTATTTGGAGAAAACTGGAGACACTGCTGCTTTTGGGGATTGTTATCATAAAAATGAGGGAGGGGGCAGAAAGTGCTGCTCTCCAGTGCTGTCAAGATTTAAAGGCAGCTCTCCTGAGGAGTCTGCCAGGGGGATTGTTTTCACTGTCCTCTGACTGTGCTCTGAGGCTACAGAGGGAATGAGGACACAATTTGGCAGAAACAGTATTGGGAGCCCCTGATAAAGCCAAGTTAGGGGTATTCTCAGGCAGGCTCTGGGTTTAATAACTGCTGCTTTGAATCCCATGTGTGAAAAGATGTGGGAGCACCTTGGAGTGTGATCACTCTCATGAGACTGCATGGATGCCTGAGATGTGGGGTGAATGGCCTGAGGATGTGGAGCTGGAACATGCTGTGTTCTTTGTAGACTTATAAGTGAGCAATTTCCATTATTTGGTGCTGAGAGACATCAAGAAGGAAAGCCTGCTCTACCATCTATTCAAAATGCTTTCAGGGGATCCTTCTGGTGTGCTTCAGCTGCAGATTGCAAGATGTGCTTTCTGCTCTTCTCCTTGTACCATAGCCACCCCAAAGATAGGGTGTTCCTCTGTGCCAGCTTCCAGCCTGAGTGGAATTTGTCAGTGCAGGAATGTCACATGCATGAACATAAAGGTGTCTTCTCTTGCAGCATGCTTCATTGTGACCAAGGAAAAAGAGCCTCTGCTGAGAAGGCTTTATGCAGCCCGTTCTTCAGCATTCCCTTTGGTAAGCTGTGCCTGTGGCCCCTGCTCAGGGCTCCCTCAGCGTGTGCTGGAAGCAGCACAGAGGGCAATTAACTGTTGTTTCTGGGTCTGTTCTCCTTGCTGCTCCTCTGTGGCACTTGCCAGCTCTCCATGGCACCACAAGAGGGAGGTCAGAGTGATGCCTGTGCTCTCAGTGCTGCCTGGCCCTCCAGCCCCACAGGCTGTTGCTTTTTCCTAGCTGGACTCTGATTAAATTCTGCCTCCAAGAGCGTATTGGCAGCAGCATTCATCTGAGGGCACAGAAATAACCAGGATATTTACCTAACATTATGGCTGTTGAGGTGCTTTTGCAGAGTGCAGTGCTATTTATGGTGAGTGGATGGGTTTTCTTATGCCAAGTGTTTCCCAGTTCAGAAATCACCAGGAATGTGAGCACCTTGGGCAGTGGCTGGTGGTGGCATCTGCTGCTGCCTCTGCACAGGTCAGATAGTCCCAGTGTGTTTGTGTGGTGTGAGCCTGTTTCTGCAGTGACTGGCCTGCCTCTTCTAGTGCCTGTGTGGCAGGTCATGGACAGATGTTAGTGTCGCTTTCATCTGGTGCTGTCCCTTTGATTTAATAAAGTAGTGGTGTTTCCTCAAGACCTCTCTGTGTGGATTGCAGGCAGTCAGCAAAAGGTGGGCTGAGACCTCCCTGATAAGGCTTGTGTCCCTCCCTGTTTTCTGTTCCAAAAGCAACAGAGTAGCATTCTCCAGAGCTTGTCTGCTTTCAAGAACACCAGTGACGAGCTGTGCATCCAGCTTTTCTGCAGAATAAATTCATGCTTCAGCTGAGCTAGTATTCTGCCTTGAATCTTAGCCCTGCTTTTCTTAAGCTCTTTGGTGTACCTTGCAGAGAAGGGTATTAAGTATTGCTTCTTACAAGTACTGATATCTCTGTATGTTAGGCAAAGGTAACAAACTCATTCCTGTTTTCAAACTTCACTTGTGCCTGAGAAACTGGGACTGTTACAATCAAAGCTGCCTTCCATGGCTGAACCTTGCAGCCAGTACTGCTGTAGAGCAGAGGGAATTGTATATTGGCAGTGCTTTCTGGGCTGGTTTTAAACACACAGACCTCTAACTGTACTGAGGAAGGTGCTTCTGTGGTTAGTGCTAGGAGCTTATATAACAGTTTCCATTTTTCTCAGTTCTCTTTGCTGCTTCTTTTCTTTGCCAAACTTGCACATACGCTTGTCTGCACAAAGAAGCATTTATTGCTGCTTTCCCAGCAAGTCAGAAAATGATCTGTCATTGCCTTTCACTTGGACACGGCTTTTCTGTTTAGAGCAAAGACAGCTGAGAATGGCTTTCCTTGTCATATACAGCCAAGTCTTGACTTTCCAGTTCATCGAGTTCTTTCCCGTGTTGTCAGTGTGGTTGGTGTCACCTGGCATTTGAAGAGGAGCATAGGAGCTGGGCAGAAGGTACCTCCTAGGGCAGAGGGGTATTGCAAGAAATGTATTTGTCACTTGGGTACAAGAGTTCTAAGGGGTTGGTTTGTCTCCCTCTGAAAAAAGACATATGAAATGAAGGACATGTTTACTTTAGTGTCTTTTCTCACAGGTAGCAAGCGACAGGACAAGAATAAACAGCCTCAGGTTGCCCCAGAGGAAGTTTAGATCGGTTATTAGGAAAAATTTCTTCAGCGAAAGGGTTGTCAAACATTGGAACAGGCTGCCCAGGGAAGTGGTGGAGTCACTATGCCCATTAAAAGATGTGTAGATGTGGCCCCTGGGGACATTGTCAGTGGTGGGCTTGGCTGTGCCAGGTTGGAGTGCACGATTTAAAAGGTCTTTTCCAACCTAAATGATTCTATGATTCTGTGAATAAGAGGGGCAGCATTTAAGAGCATGGTGACACTTAAATGTTCTTTCAGTCTGCAGTTAATCTGGTGTGTCCTGGTTGCAAATAGTCCTGTGGAAGAATAGTCGTTGAGGTTTGCTTGGAGCTGGAACATGCCTGGTTATCTGAAGGCAGCACCTTTCTTCAAAGGGCTGCCCCTGAGAGCTGTCAGGGCATCATCTGTACTGATAAGGCCTTTCATACTCTGAGCTTTTCATAAGGGCTCTTCCATGACAGGCTGGAGGAGATTTACAGCATCTGTGCTTGCCTTGCATCTCTTCTTGCACTGTGAGATCAACATCATCTGACTGTGCCTGGCGGAGATGTCAGCTCCCTCACAAGCATTGTGTGCTTAGCTTGGAAAAGTATTTCCTAGGAAATAATAGCTCACTTTGCACACATGATCAGAAGGCTCAGACTGAAGAAATGAAGCCATTTCCCTTTTCTCTCCCCTCTGACTGTCAAGTGGCAGAGCTGTGAGGTCCTGCTATTGTGTTCAGCTGCTGTAGCTGCCAAAACAAATAAACACATTAACACTCTCCAAGTACTGCAAGTTGGGTGCCCAGATCTTAAATTCATTAATGGCCTGTCACTAGTGTACAGGAACATGAAATCAAGCCTTTTTCCTGGAGAAGTAGCACTGTCCTTGTGGCTTTGAGTTTCTAGAGGACTGGTTGACTGTTTCCTTCTCCCACAGTGGCATCTATGCTACCCTGTTCTGGGCCATCCTGGAGTGCTTGTTTTCTAGAGCCAAGTGCCCCGTGTCTAGCACACGAAGGGTTTTATTTCTGCTCCTGTGAAGTCCTTCACAGGATCACGGCTCACCCACCTTGTGGCCATGCCTGATTCTACAGCACTGCATTGTTTAAGTAGCTTAAGTATGGTGGTCTTCAAAAC
The DNA here is from genome assembly GCA_013399195.1 of Dicrurus megarhynchus. Classification (NCBI taxonomy): domain Eukaryota; kingdom Metazoa; phylum Chordata; class Aves; order Passeriformes; family Dicruridae; genus Dicrurus; species Dicrurus megarhynchus. Next base: position 5,044,346 of record VXAD01004603.1, on the reverse strand, counting down.
AGTGGATCGAAGTTGGATTCTGGGGGGAGGAGGGTTTATATGGTGTTCAGGGAAGAACTAAGAGGTATGCTAAGGAGATCTGAGGCCTCTGCCTTAGTACAGCTGAAGAATTGGAATTACAGAAGCTGGCCAGCCTGTTTTCAGCTTGTCTGGGAGCAGTGACAGGAGAGGCAAGTTGCAGAGTATTTCTTTCATCTTCTCACATCTCCGTATATATGGGGTAGTTTGTTCAACTAGCATCGTTCTTGAGGTCACATCAGTTTCTGAGACGGGGCTAAGTAGACACAGTTCTAGCCTTAATTTAAAAAGCAATTTCAGATGCTGGCCTCAGAATAATTGCAGAGTGCACTGAACCCTTAGGAAGAGTCAGTGCACAGGTAAAGATAAGATGGAAATGGAGAATTTGGACTAAATGCAGTTAATAGTGGAGAGAAGCAAAACTGTACTGCAAAGGGCAGTAGGTGCTTGAGTATAATAATGCATATTGAGTCAACTTCCTGTTTGCTTGCTCCTTTGACATTGACTTTGTTTCTTTAATTCTGTGGGTGTCAAACAGCTCCCCATATTGAAGATTTGGTGATGCTCCCCACACCTGTGCTGAGGCTGCTAAATGTTCTAAGTGATGCTTCTCTGCAGTGTGAAGAAGAGTATGAAGGTTGGTGCAATTCCCATATAGCAATGTTGTCTTACAGACTCTGTTTTTTTTGGCTCTGGGGATGTGAGAGCAAGCAGGTGAGCAATTAATAGGCACAAGAACAGCAAACAAAGGGCTGCTCAGCTGAGATTTGGTACCAAGGGTCAACTGCACCAACAGACAATAGACTGAGATTGAGAGAGAAAGCAGAGCTTGTAGGGAATTCTTGAAGGATCCCAGATTTAAAAAGAAAAAAAAAGTTTGTTTTTATTTTCTTCTTTGGTTAGATGCCCACCAAATTCATAATGTGTTTGTGGCTCTGAGCTTCTGGACATGTACAGGACTCTGAAGCCCAATAGCACAGATCCTTAAAAATTTGCTAATGAACTTATCCAGGATCTCAGCAGAAAACTAAAATATCTCACTGGAGTTCTTAAAGTGTGGTAGATGGCAGGCATGTTGGTGGGATTTGCATTTTTGCTTGCTGTCAAATCCATATGAGCGGCACAAGCGAGAGAGCTCTGGGGACATGAGTTTAAAGGCTGAGTTCTGCTCACACAGAGAAGGGTTTGTGATAGCTACTTTAGTTCCCTTCCTCCAAGTGCCATAGCAGGCACTTGTAAATCCCCAGTGTTCTAGCTACTGGAACCTGCTGCTGGAGCTTCACTGCCTGCAGGTCTCTGTTCCTGAGCCTCAGTTCAGACACTTCCATCTCATTACGTGGCCATTAAGCAGTGTCAGCTTCTGCTTTGTCACCTCGTGCTTGTTTATTTTAAATTGAGAGGAAAGGAGTATTTGTTGTCTGGGTGTTCTTGATGTGTTCATCTCACCTTCACTTGTTTCTTGGCTCACCCTGGTTTGCAAAGTGAAAGACAACCAGCTCTTTCCTTTCCCAGATATCCTGGAAGACATAAGGGAAGAGTGTCAGAGATACGGACCGGTGGTTTCCTTGCTTATTCCAAAGGAGAATCCTGGTAAAGGCCAAGTAAGTGAATGGAAGGAAGAGGCTGTGTTCCCACGTACTCTGTGTGGTGCTGGACTGCTGCTCAGTGCCTGGAAATCTCCTGGCTGATGGCAGTGCTAAAAATAGATGGCTGTTTTGAAGGACAGCACAGGTTCCTTACTCGTTATGTAAGGTTACCTAACCTAGGAGGTGCCCAAACAGCTTTAGTGTGGATGGAAGGAATGAAGGGGAGAAGCCAATGGGTGGGAGAGGAATTGCTGAGGATATAGACCACCAGCATACTTTCTCCCACCTTACCAAATGGAGGAGCAGGAGATGAAATCCCAATTTATAGATTCAGCTCTTTCCTTTATAGCTCCAGAGCTCTCTGCTCAACCAAGGATGGAGGGGGAAAATTAGTTTAGGAACGGTTTCCCCCATTGCAGGGGTGGGAAGGGCCAAGTGGCATGGTGCACTGGAAGTCCTATTTCTCCTCTCTCTCTTTCAGGTCTTTGTTGAATATGCAAATGCTGGTGATTCCAAAGCTGCTCAAAAAATGCTGACTGGAAAGATTTTTGATGGCAAGTTTGTTGTGGCTACGTTTTACCCACTGAGTGCCTATAAGAGAGGATATCTGTACCAAAACTTGCTGTAGGCAGTAGAAACAATCAGGAGAGTTGTCTTGCTCCTCTTCCTCACGTGTTTTACAGTTGAATGTGCAAAAGAGCTTCCTAGCCCTGCTTCTGAGTCATCTGTGAAGGAGAGATGCAAAGGACTTGAAGGGGCTTTGAAACTTTACTGCTGCTTTGTGATGTGCCGAGGAGGCTGGGATGGCTTTCAGCGTGTGCTCCTGTGTGTGTTGTGCTTGCTCATTTACAGGGATGTGGCTCTGCCCCTGGGGGCGCTCGGGGGGCAGGAGTGGTGACAGTGGCAGCCCAAGAGGCTGAGAGATCTTGGCAAGGGCTTTTCAGTGATTTGAAGTGAGACCAAAATCTTGGCCTTAGCGCTGGGCTTGGCTCCAGGGAGAGGATTTCTTTGTTAAGCTTTCCTGTAATGCAAGTACCCCTCTCCAGAGTGGGGAAGGAGGGAGAGGAGGAGGAAGGCTTGCCTGCTTTTTGTTGATACCTGTTAAAAATAAAGAAGCAGAAACACCATCCTCTCTAAACCAGACCAGGAGGACTTTTGAGTCTTCTCCTCACGTAGAGCAGAGGGAGGCAGTGAAATTTGATCTGCTGAGCCTATGGGGTTACCCTGTCGCCGTGACCTGAGCAGAGCCGTGCGTCTGATGCTGGGCTGGGGCAATGAGGTGTGGGTGATGCTGCCTGTGGGGAGCTGAGCTTGCTTGTATGCCTGGAGTGGGCCGGGACTGATGGTGGAGACCTGGTCAGAGCAGTGCCAGCCTCAGTCCCAACACAACCTGTAAGCACTTTGTAGCCTGAGTAGATGTGAAAACCCTGCTGTGTGGATTCATCTTTCTGGCACGTACCCTGTGCTGGCACTGATGCTCCCTAGCTCTGATGCCAAATCATCTGTGATATGTAAGTGTCTTTTGGTGATATTTTTGGAAAGGAGTGCTACAGCACACAGTATTCTTTGTGTCACAGCAGGACTCCTGCCCTGGGAGTCTTATAAGAACAAATATTTGTCCGTTGTAGGTCCCACGCTTGGCTTTTCTGTGTTGCACGTTTTGGTTTTGCATTAACCCATTAAGACTTGTAGATTAGAAGCACTGACACTTTTGGTCCTTCATAGGTTACAAAAAGGGGCTTGAGGCAATCTGAGATCCTGTATGGAAAGGGCTTAATAAGTCATCAGACTTGACTGGCCAGGAGAAGGTCTTTCACAGTGTCAGGGACAACAGCCACATGCCTTTGGGGAAGACACTATGGTGAGCAGCATCACTTCCCCTCCAGAGCACGCTCTGCTCCCGTGGCTTCAGTCAGCTGCTGGCAGGGGGTAGGCAGAGGCTGTTTCCCAGGGATTTCCAAACCTGTGCACCAGGCAGAGCCTCTCCCTCCAGGGTGGGCACTCTGCTCCTGATGGGCACAGCGTGAAACAGCCCTGTTTAGAGCTACCAGCGTATTCTGGCTTGTGGTCTTGGTACCAGTTTTAGTGAGGAGGAAAGCCCTCCTAAATTGTTTTCTTCAGCCGAAATACTTGCAGAAAGCTGCCTGAACCATCCCTGACCTTCCCTGGAATAATACCTGAATTACCTTCCAGTTTACTGTTTGCATCTTGCTGATGCTGGACTTGCTGGAATCCTGCACTTAAAAAGTTCCTCTTGATTTTTTGCCCTGTGCGTGGTGTGTCAGGAGATCCAATGTCTGTAGCATTTCATGAGTCTGAGTTCCTCTCTGTGCTGGTGTATAGTCCTGTCTACTGTGGCCCTTCCCAAACTCCCCCAGAAAGGACCAATCTCTGAATTCTTCTGTTGCCTTTGAGATGGTGAGCTTGCCAGGGGAAAAAAAATAAAATCCCACAATGAGTTTTAAGGTGTGATTTGCTGATCAGATTTTTCTGGGAATGATGCTACTTTGGTGTACATAGCTGTTAAGCAGCCTTTGCATAGATGGGGTGTGTGATTCATTGCTTTTAATTTAACTGTCCTTTTAGTGAAGCACCTTTTAGTGTCTGGGAGGAATTGAATGATTAACTGGGTGAGGGTTTTTCCTATGTGGAGAGCAGTGTTTAAAGTATGGCTGGGTCTTGGCTGACCTTCTCAGCTCTGCGTTACTGCTGTCCCTGCAGGTTGAGCAAGGGGTCAAAGCACTTTGGTCCAGACGTGCACATGTTGAATGCCACTGTGTCAGCAGTATTGAGCTGGCAGGAGCACACCCCAGAACTCCTGCCCTGCTGAGTGCCAGCCCAGGTGGGGCCACAGGGAGCTCCCCTGGGCGCAGGGTGTGAGGTCTGTCACCCACAGCAATACTGGGACAGGAAGATGCTGGGATGCAGGTATGGAACTTAAATGTGTTTTAAGTTCTCACATGCATTTGTCTAGGACTGTGAGCTGCTCTGTCATCTTTCAAGCATGACTTTTTCAGTCAGAATTATACTTCGGATTTTCAGCTAAATATAGAGCTGTGCCAGGATTGATCTTCAGAGAGGAGCTACAGCCTGTTTCTGCAGCATGGCAGCTCTTCCACCAGAGTTTGGCTGGGGTTTTGTTCAGCTTCTTTAACAGGGGCTAAATAAATCCTCAAGATACAAACTCCTGCTACCAGATATTTTTCTCCAGATATTCATTGACCGAGCTTGAGCACTGAGCTGGGTAAAAACCCCAAAGCTGCTTTTCTTTATATTCCTCCTGGCAAGAATTGAAGATGTTGATCTCTGTCCTGTCACTGGATCCACCCTTCTGCAGGCTGTGGGGTACAGGGAGGTTTAGAAGCATTGTATTGCTATTCCTTACCCTCTTCCTTCAAAGACTTTTTCTATCAAGATGAAGCTCACTCTGGTGTCTCAGTGGCCTGTTGGTGTCTCGACATAAGTTTTAGCCCTGCTAAAACCTATGAGTTCCTTAACTCTAGATTGTATCTGAAGTGTGCATGGTAATTCAATCCAAGGTGTCTGTCATGGTATGTCTGGGATGGGCCTGGCTTTCTTAATCTCCAGATTATTGCCTGCTTGAGGTGCAGAAGTGTTGAGGCTTTCCACTCAGATGCTCACTGGGTTTCCTGGTCTGTGCTGCTCCCTCCCAACAACCCTCGGTGTAACACCGACCTACATAGTCCTACCCTAGTTGTAGGGTAACTGGTGTTTAAATCACAGGCCAAAGCACAAGTCAGCTCCAATCTTAGCTGTATTCCTAATTTTATTCTCACTGGTCTTCAGCCTCGTAACAACATAGCCTGAGCACCGTGTTGCACCCGGGTTCTTTCCAGAGGGTTCAGTACACTTCCTCCCGCTGTGCCGGATCCTGTAACCACGTGCCTCCCTTCGGGTTAGATGTCAACTGTTGTATCCCGTCATGCACCGTTGCTGAGCAGATGTGTGCTTGATACAGGTGATTAATAAACAATGCTTCAGTACAAACTGGTTGTCCAGCGTGCCCTTCTTGTGGGACACTGAAATGTTACGTAGCTGAGCAAGTTCTTTGTCACCGAGCAGCAGGAGCTTGGTCTGGGGGGACAGGACTGTGACCCAGCCACAGCAGCGTTGGTATTTGTGCTTGGCACCCGGGGCTGTCAGAACTCCTTTGCTCCTCTTCCAATACCCAATAAAGCATTCAGTGTGCACGGAGTATGATTCTTACCCCATAGGCATCCCCATGGGGGAGAAGACAGGTCCAGCCCCTCAACTGATTCCAGCAGTTATGATGGAGTCTTCCCTAGCTTTCCCCCCATTCGCAACTTACTTTTATACTATTTCTTTGTGTTAAGGCGGAGCTTGAGTGATTCTAGTCATACATACCTTTGTTACTGATTGGTGTAAAATACTCTCGCTTCACTTTCAAAGATAAAATCAAAAGAGAATACAGAGTGCCTGCCCAGTGAGGGGTGGTCGTAGCTTGGGGAACTGGGGGATGGAGTGGGCTGTTAATGTTATTATTAGGCTTTAACAAAGCAAGTTCATCTAAGGAGAGGGATTTCACCACAGCTGTTGGCTCAGCAGCAGGCCATCTTCCCGTCTCCTGTGCTTTACAGGGGATATGCGAAGTACCCCTGCAAAATATCACCTGCAAAGCACCATCGGGTTCCCCCTCCTTGTGAGGATTTCCAGAGCCTAGCCGGGGTGTCTCCACTCTGCTTCCCCACTCCATTCCATCCCCTTAGCAGGTGTATGTGTATCTGGAATCATGGTGGAATAGGTTTCAAGTTATGCCAACCGTGTTCCATGCAGGGAGCAGTAGCTGTGATTTACCCTATAATTTCCGTACTGTTATAACTCCTGTTAAGATACTAATATAACTACTCCGTTTCCTCCAGCTGTACCCCCAGTTACCTGTCCGCAGCGTCCCCAGGCATTCTCCCCCAGCCCCACACGCCGGTGTGGCTGCAAACCCCGGTGGGTGCGCCGGGGTGACCTCTGCCTGGCCAGAGCCCACCATGTCCCCTCCCGGTCACTCGGGGCGCGGCTTCCTGCGGCAGCACCGCTTACTCACGGCCCACAGGGGCGCGTTCCTCACTGGCACTGGCGTAAGGGTACCCGGAATGATGATATCCACAGGCAAACCGCCTGGTGACGCAGGAACCTCCCCGGGAGATGCTGCGGGTTGCACAAGGTCCCGCGGCCGCTGTCGGGAGGGGACGCGGGGGCCGAGGCGGCGGCGGGTGAGCAGTTTTTTGGCTGCGGCCCGCTCTGGCACTAGCCCAGGGCAGCCGTCACGGCACCGAGCCTGGCAGAGCTCGAGCGGCGTTTGGGCACACGGTGTAGCGCTCGGGGGTGTCCTGTGCAGGGCCGGGAGCTGCACTTGGTGCTCCTGAGGGTCCCTTCCAACTCAGCATATTCTGTCACTCTGGGATACCACGCGACCCCTGATGACGGCACATGGGGTGTGTGTCTCATCGCCGCTGGCGCCACAAGGCTCCCGGGCCCGGCTGGGCTGTTCCCGTACGGGACTCCTCCTCCGCATGGACTTCGCCTGCGCTTTTTAGGGTGGATTTGGGCTTTTTTCCCCCTCCCCTCTCACCGCCCCCGAGCCCGCCGGGGCCGCGCGCTGA
>VXAD01004603.1:5014022-5037012 GCA_013399195.1 Dicrurus megarhynchus | reverse complement strand
CTCTCCCAGGGCTGGCGGAGATCGCGGGGAGCCGCGTGGCCGCGCTGCTGCTGGCCGGCGGGCAGGGCACCCGCCTCGGCGTCCCCTACCCCAAGGGCATGTGCGACGTGGGGCTGCCCTCCCGCAAGACCCTCTTCCACCTCCAGGCCCAGCGCCTGCGGCGGCTGCAGCAGCTGGCGGAGGAGCAGCACGGCACTCCCTGCCACATCCCCTGGTGAGCCCCGGCCTCGAGGGGGACAGGGCTCGTGGGGTGGTGACGGCAGGGTCCAGCTAGCACTGGTGGGTCAAGGCCCGGTAGATTGGCACAGCCCTCTGGGTGTCAGCAGCCCGCAATCCTCTGGGTTGGTGCAGAGCCCCTTGGCAGCCCAAGGACCGTGGGCTGGCATAGTCCCTGTTGATGCCAGCGATTTGCTGGCCCCTTAGAGTGAGTGATTCAAGGCTCAGGGTGGCACTGGGAGGTCCCACGTTGTGGGACTCAGTCCCACGGCCCTTGGGAAAGGCTTTCATGTCCCCATGTGGGACAGCAGCCGTGCAAGGCGGGAGATGAAGGGCTGCTGAGGTGCTTTGTTGACAAGGCGAGAGCTGGTCACTGCAGCTGGGTGTCCCGTGCAGGGTGTTGGATAGTTTGGAGATACATGTTGCAAGGAAGGGTGAAACCTTTCACTGGCTTGTCAAAGCGGTGGGACCACAGCAGGTCAGATCCTCCTAAGTGTGGAGGGGGGAAAAGCCTGTCCTGGGTGTTCCCCACATTTGGGATGAGGAGTGTGAGACCCTGCCTCTCTTTCCTGCTCATTGGGTGTCTTCTACTCTGCAACAGGTACATAATGACAAGTGGCCGCACTATGGAGTCCACCAAGGAGTTCTTCCAGAAACATCGGTATTTTGGCTTGAAGAAGGAGAATGTCATCTTCTTCCAGCAGGGCATGCTGCCTGCCCTGGGATTCGATGGGAAAATCCTGCTGGAGGAGAAGGGCAAGATTGCTATGGCACCAGGTTGGTGGCCAGGAGCTGACAGGAGAGGTGGCGAGGGGCGAGATGTGGTGCTGAAGACCAGATTTGGAGCTGCAGCCTGCCCAAGGCAGTTGTCAGTGTGACCTGGCCCATGGCTGACTCAGGCTGGGAGGCGTCTGTCTTGGCAGGGAGGACCAGGGTGGGGTACAGCTGGGCTGATGACCCTCCACATCAGTCCATGGGGAAGGAAGATGAGCGTGGGTGGCTGACGGGACAGCGGGGCATTGCTGCAGCCCCAATGGTGTGTTCCCTCTGCAGATGGCAACGGGGGCCTGTACCGGGCCCTGGGCTCACACGGCATCATGGACGACATGGAGCAGAGGGGGGTGCAGAGTGTCCATGTCTACTGCGTGGACAACATCCTGGTGAAGGTGGCTGACCCTAGGTTCATCGGGTTCTGCTTGGAGAAGGGAGCGGACTGTGGGGCCAAGGTATGGTTTTGGGGATAGGCAGGCATTGCTTCTGCAGAGCTGAGTGGGGTCTGTCCTGCTCCTTGCCTGTCTTCCCTGACTTTTCACCCTTCATTTGCTGGCTTGGCACAACCAGGAGGGATAGCTAAGTACCTGGAGCTCACTGATGAAGTAACACATGCTGCCAAAGCCCTACCTGCCCCTCGGGTAGTCCTGGCTGCCCTTGGCATCCTGGAGGATGTAGGGCATCACTGAGCCCTACCTGGCACTGCTCTTCTGCCTTTTACAGGAGTGTGGCACCAACAGGCCCAGGGCTCAGAGGTCCCCTAGTCCCTGGGGCCAAGAGGCTGCTTGGGAGCCCTGTGTAGCTGCCTGGCTCACACCCGGATGCTGGGCAGCTCTTTTCCGGGTGGCTGTGGGTAGCGCAGGCACACAGGATCCTGCTGTAGGCTGCCACCTGTCCCCAGCCTGACATCCTGGGCACCAGACCAGGACATGGTGGGTGCAGCTGATGCTGAAGCCAGCCCCATGTCTTGTGGATAGGCTTTACTTAAAGACTGGCTTGACAACCAAAGGTTTTGTTTGCGTTGGGCTTGGCTCTGGCAAACAGGTGAAAGGACTTACTGGCTTTGAAGCTTTCAGAGAGTAAGCTGAGAAAGGGAAGGCAGTTTCTCCTTCTGGCCTGTATGAAAGAGGAAATAAACCTTAGCATGCAGAAAGGAGAAAGCCCTGTGTCCCTGCATGCCACCCCTCTGTGGTGACATTTCTGTGGTGATAGGGATTTGCTGGGGTATCCCATGCCCAGATGGAGGTGTGTGAGGTGCAAGGAGGAGGAGGAAGGTCAGGGGGATGGCTCTGCTGAGCCAGCAACCTTCTGGTTGTGCACAGCAAGCTGGCTAAAAATATCTGTGCCTGCTGCCAGCTGCACGTTGGCTTGGTGCCAGAGCCTGCCTGTGCCCTCTGGGTGTGTCTGACACCCTGTCACCCAGCCCTGCCATCTCAGCCTCCTCTAGTCCCCACTGCCAGAAACACCTGGGAGGGGAGGGCTCCAGCATCATTATCCCAGCAGAGGAAAAAGCCTGGTCAGGGCCTGCTTTTTACAAGGGAGTGTGTTTGAAGTGTGGGGTTTGGCTGCTGTTCCCTGACAGTGCTTCCCTCGGGCAGGTGGTGGAGAAGACCAACCCCACGGAGCCGGTGGGCGTGGTGTGCCGGGTGGACGGCGTGTACCAGGTGGTGGAGTACAGTGAGATCTCCCTGGCCACGGCCCAGAAACGGGGCCCGGATGGGCGGCTGCTCTTCAACGCGGGCAACATCGCCAATCACTACTTCACCACTGCTTTCCTGAAAGATGTGGTCAAGTAAGGGCCTGCCGGGGTGCCAGAACAGGAATTCTGGTGCTGAAGGGCTGGTGCCGAGCGGAGCTGGCTGTGCCTTGCTTTCTGCCGGTTCTGCTCCAGGCGTGCTGGGATGAGGCCCCCCCCACGTCTGGCCCCTGCACAGCTGGTCTGACCCCCACCTCTCTGCACAGTCCCTTCCTGGTTTCTCTGATATGGTTTCTCTGGGCCATATCTGGATGCTGTTTCTAGAGTGCAGGCATGTGGGGCTGTCTCTCCTGGCTGCCGTGGGGATGAGCAGCCTGTTCCTTGGGGCAGCCAGGGTCAGAGCAGAGCAGTGCAGCAGTGTCTGAGCTGCTGTTCTGGTGCAGCAGTGTCTGAGCTGGGGACGTGGCTTGCTCAGGCGAGTGACATCTCTTTCTTGGCCCGTTGCAGCACTTACGAACCACAACTGCAGCACCACGTGGCTGAGAAGAAGATCCCACATGTGGACATCACTACAGGGCAGCTAATCCAACCCGAGAAGCCCAATGGGATTAAGATGGAGAAATTCGTCTTTGACATCTTCCAGTTTTCCAAGTATGTCCTTTACTCTCTGTGGGGACCAGGCTGCTGGTTCTCCCTGGGGCAGCTCTGGGAGCCCACGGCGTTGTGCCAGAGTGTGCCCACTGGCGCTGCCCTGGGATCAGGATAGGATTCCAGCTGCTGTGCTGTCCAGCAGCAGAGAATGGTTGTGCTTGGAGATGAGCAGGGACACGAGCAGCTGGAGGGATGGGTGCTGTGTGCCTCTTGCTTGGCTGAGCCCTGCTCCTCGGCCAGAAGAACATCTGCTGACCCTACAGGCCAGGCCCTCCCCTCCCTCCTGCATGGCTGTGAAAACAGCCCATGGGTGTGGGCTGGGGGAGGGCCTTGGGCCCAGCTCAGCCACCCTGGCAGGGGAGAAGCCAAAGTCATGAAGCAGCCACAGTTTCCAAACCCGACCCTGCCACGCTGTGTTCCCCCCAGGAAGTTCGTGGTGTACGAGGTGCTGCGTGAGGATGAGTTCTCTCCCCTGAAGAACGCGGACAGCCAGAATGGCAAGGACAACCCCACCACAGCCCGACATGCCTTGATGTCCCTGCACCACTGCTGGGTTCTCAATGCAGGGGGGCACTTCGTGGACGAAAACGGCACACGCATCCCTGCCATCCCTCGGTGAGTTGCTTCTCCTGTCACTTCTGCATCCTTTTTGGGCTGGACATCAAGCACAAGGCAATCCCAGCACTGATTACAGTGTCACTGAAGCAACCAGCTGTGGATCCCCTCTCCTGGGTGATCTGGAGCAGAGCTGGGTGTGGGCAGTGTGGTGGCAACAGGAGTGGTGCTCAGTCAGCAGCAGACTTCCTTCAACACCTGTGAACTGAATCCTGCCAGCCTCCATTACACAGGCAAGGTTGTCTTTTCAGGGAGGAGGAGGCTCCCTAAAGCCAGAGCGCACCAGCAGATCCACGCAGCAGCCAGCCTGGCATGAAATCACCCCTCAACCACAGGACCTCCCGCCGCCCTCCTTAGAGATCAGCAAACTCCAGACTCGTTTTGCTCTGTTTTTCCTCCCGGTGCTAACCCTTGTTTATTCCCGTGTAGCGTCACAAACGGAAGGTCAGCTGCCAGCCCAGCAGATGTCAATGACAAGTAACTATACGTGTCCCAAGTGCATGGTGGCGGGGCTGTGCTTAGGGACTAACGGGCCGCAGGCGCAGCAGCGTGCCGGGCTAACGGGGCCGGGGGGCTCGGGGCCGCATGCTGGCGGTGGGGCATGTCACCACTGGGCACGGTGGAGGCCGCTTCTCGTGGTGGTGGGCGCAGGGAGATCCGCTCCCTGCTGGGCTCCTTTCCGCAGGGAGAGCTGGCAGGGATAACGGGATGGGGCTCATGCTGTCGGTACGGATGCAGGATGGCAGCAGCCTGATGCTGACTGCACGCAGCCCCCAAAGGTCACCCCGCAGGCAGGATGCTGTTGGCAAACACCTTGGCACGTCCTTTGATGACACTTCCCTGTTGGTCACAGCATGGCACGGACTGGTCCCGGCCGATCCCAGAGCTGGGGACAGCTGCCATCTCCCGATGGCCACCAGGCATCCAGGCAGACCGAAACGGGATTAAAAACATGAAGCAAACATCAGGCAGGCTTTGATGTAGCATGTGTGAATCTGAGCGCAGCAGCCAGCTGGGCTTTGTGTGACTCTTGAGTTTGGAAGATGCAGACCGTGACACCAGGGAAAGCCCCTGGCTCGGTGCGTGGAAGTTTACGGGAATACACGGGGAAGCTTTAACTCTTCCGCTAGCAGCAGCGTGTTCTGTGGGCTCAGGTGTGCTGGGACTTAGGGCTGGTGAGTGTGAATGACTCACAGACTAATCAATCTGGTTACCTTCCCTCCCCCTCAGAAGCTGTATCTTCAGGTACTTTCTGGTGGAACACCGCTGTTTTATCTCTGTTTTAATTCCAGACTCCAGGTGTTTTCAGGCTTATGATAAGCCATCACACTAGTTACAATGTAGGAGAAAGGATGCACCTTGTCCTACATTTACTCTTCATTACCAGTTAATGTCAATTTTTTTTTTTAAACAAATATCTTGAATCTAACTCCAAGGCAAATACCAGTGTGGACTGGGGTGAGTTTTATTTACTCACACTTGGGACAGGAGGGGGCTGAGTGAGTGCGTGACAGCAGGAACGAGCTTCCACCTGGGTGTGAAGGGAGTGTTGTGACAGATGGCATCCTGCCATGCCTGCCTGGCTGCTGTGGCCAGTGGCTGGGAAGGGGCACCCTGGGGTGCTGCTGCCGTGGCTCCTTGTTGGCTCCACCCCCAGACTTACATGCCAGCTGGATCCTGGGATCATCCAAGTGGGTCCTACGAAGGCTGGTGGCAGCAGGAGCAGGGTCAGAGAACCCTCACAGGCCCCTGCCCAGCAGTGCTGCTACAGTGGGCAGCTCTGGTGTGGTTCTGACATTTGCTGATTTTGCTGCAGCTCACAGGTAGAACAGAGGAGCCAAGACAGTTGATCTAACAGGCAAAGGCAGGAGGAGCTGCAGGGAGTATTTCTGAGTGAGCAGAAGGGCTTATCCTGTGTCCTCAGGTTGTGCTATAAGCAAGAGAGGGCTTAAAGAAAGAACTCTTGTGTCCAGCTAAACGGGAAGTTGCTCTGTGAGTGCACCTCATCTCACCCCAGGGTGCAGGAGGGGGAGGAAGAAGGGGTGACTAGTTTCCATGCAGCATCAAAAATAGCGAGGCTGGAGGCACAGGCACTGCTGTAGTTACACACATGGAAATGCATCATGAAAGCCCCATCTAAAGCTCTTTTCCCTTTCAGTCGCTGCTGGTATCTAAACTTCAGCTCGCACCTCTGTGGAGAGCACGCAAGGCTTGACTAACCCAGGGCAGCTCTGTGCTGGTGGGGTCTGCGTGGGCCGGCAGCCGCCGGGGCCCAGACAGCCCCCGACCCTGCCTGCGCCTGGCCTCGGCAGATCTTGGGCCCCATCTGTGTCCCCAGTGGGATATATCTAACTCTCCTGACTGTGTCTCTTTCTTTGCAGCTTGAAGGATGCAAATGATCTGCCAATCCAGTGTGAAATTTCTCCCCTTGTCTCCTACGGAGGAGAAGTGAGTACTGGCTCTGCAGAGCTCGGGGGGCCCTTGCAGATGGACTGGGCTGGCAGGGCACACATGTGAGGGCATAAGTCACAAAAGCGTGACTCTAATTCACTGGGGAGCTTTTTGGGGTGGTGCCCCCCAAGTTGCCAGCACAGGAGGGGAGCAGAGCCACCCGTGAGCAGCTCAGCAGAGCAGGTGACGTGCGGTGTGTTCCTAATGAGCCACTTTTCATTCCCGTAGGGTCTGGAAAAGTACGTGAAGGACCAGGAGTTCCGCACACCTCTGATCATCGATGAGGACGGGATCCACGAGCTGGTGGAGAATGGGATGTAATGGCAATGTGGTGCCCAGGGAGGGCTCCCATCCTGCCAGGAACTTGGACACATGAAGGTTGATAGCTGGGACTAGTAGGGACTGGTCCTGCTCGCTCTGGCCCTGTGCAGAGGAGGATTTAACCCACTCGGTTCTTGGCACGTTGTATGCTTCTATTTATATTTTAATTTAAAAACCAAACGCTATGGATTCCCCTGCCACAAAGTGCAGCTGTGATGCGGCTCTTCGCACTCCAGGCTGTGGGCATTTATTTTTAAACATGTATATAGTAATAGTCACTGTATATGCAGAGAGAGGATTTTTATGGGGCTGGGTTTAATCTTGAATTTTTATTTTTCTTAAATCTACAAGACAATTTTTTTAAATAGGGTCCTTGCCATTGCCCATGTTCTCCCTTTTGGTCATCCTTTGTATATTGCACAACTGGAAGCACCCAATTAAACTCTGAGTCCCTCCTGTTTGTCATCTGGTGGTGTTTGAGTGACAATGACTTTCCTCCAAGAGGCTCATAGAACAGAGAGCCGACTGCATCATGCCAAGTGCAAGGGTTGCTGCCTGGGGTGGCTGCAGACAGGGCCTCAGCCCCACAGTGCTCATTTGGGCTGTTCCTGGAGGAAGCTGAGAGTTGCACCTTCCTCTTACATTTCTGCGAAGAGTGGCAAGCCTTGAGCAGCTAGGAACAGGCACGTGTGTTGCACTGCTGGCATGCTCAGGGTGAAACCAGCCTGGCACTGAGCCTTCCACCAGTGCTGTGTGCCCTCTGCTTTTCCTGGAAGGGCTCTTTGGCTCCTGCAAGAGCCCGCTGCCACAGTGTGGTGTCCTGATTCCCTCGTGCAGAGCAGCCCTGCTGCCTCCCCTCCTGTTGGGGAAGATGGGTAGAGCTTAGCCAGCTCCTCTCCTGATCCTGATGTGGTCACAGCCTCCCACTGCCCCGTGGCTGCCTGGGGCCTTGCAGCACTGGGAATGGGACCCAAACCACTCCCTCTGGGGGCAGTCACCACATTCCCCCCCAGGTGGCTGCTGGGCATCCCTAGGCTCAGCCAAGCACTTGGTTCCCTGGGCACTGTGCCTGGGCCACCAGGGCTGTGCGGGGGGTCCTGGCTGGCGCTGTGCCTGCCTCTGGCTTACCACAGGCTGGCTGGGCTGTGTGTGGCTGAGGCTTTGGCTTTTTGGCTTTGCAGACCACCACCTTTGCATTAGGTCTTGGGACAGAGGGACGGGGTGCTGGCTGCTGCCAAGTTATTTGAGCACCAATTCCAGGTAGCAGGAGGGGAGTGGAGCAGAGCTGGCTGGTGTTTGTGCTGGCGTGCACGTAGGGCAGCTTGTGCTTCTCCCTGCCAGCTGATCTGGGGCAGCACACGGGGCACTGCTCTGACCTGCTCCCTGCCAGCCCGGAGGAAGCTGTGCCCTGTCTCTGTCACTCTGGGCAGTCCTGGCTCAGCAGGTGCTGCAGCCCCTCTCTGGTGGCAGTGATGAGGGTCACCAGTATCTGCTGTGGGCAGTGGGTGGCTTCCCCTGCCTGTGATCCAGTTGCTTTGTCTGGAAACTCCAGGCTGGGAGTATGGCAAAGAGGTTGGTTTAGGAGCACAGCTACAGCCCTGGGGCTTTAGGGTGTCTAGTGGGACAGGAAAGCCTTTTAGGGAGTTGCTGGCCTGCTGCCAGGGGTGCTACTTCCCTCCCATAATGTGAGAGTGGAATAAAATACAGCCAAAACAGTCTGGAAAAAAAAAAATAATAAAAAAAAAATCTTTAATTGTGGTTTTTGCTGTTGCATGAAAATTAACTTGAACCCATTATTATTATTTTCTCCTGCTGGGTTGCGTAGCCCATGGCCACCGTGCCAAGCTAGTGCCTGGAAATGATGTCAAGCCCCCAGCTCTGCGTGGAGCTCGGGGAGCTGGAGTGCTGATCCCATGCCCTGTGCCAGGCAGGTCGGCTTCTGGCCGCTGTCCTGGCCACGCGTGCCTGTGCAGGAGTCCCAAACCTTGCCCCAGGGGCCCAGAGAGAGATAGCCCATGTGGGACCCTCTGGGCCAGCTTTGGGGTCTTGTGGAGTGCCCCCATTGCCTGCATTTTGGGGGTGTGCCGCCCGGCCCCACAGTGCAGGAGGAGAGTCCTGGACACACGTGCCATGCCACATCCACGGGGCAAGCATTGGCGAGTGAAACGTTGCCTATTGCTTTAAGTTCCCTTGCTGGCCACGGCGACTTTTTTATTTTTTCTCTTGCGCTATGAATGGGTTTTGCTGTAAATTATAGCTTTGCGCACATTCCCTCGGGCCGAGGAAAATAACCTCCGCCAAAAAGCCAGCCCGGATCGCTGACTGGCTCCCCCTCTCCGCTCCCTAATTGAAACCAAATGTGCAAGATGTAGGATTGTGGGATTTCTGGCCGGCTCCCAGGAATCCGCAGAATGCGAGCGAGCTCCCAGAGGCATCTTGCATCAGCCCGGGGAAGTTTGCTCCTCGCCTGGCTCCCCCGGCCCGGGCGAGGGGCGAGGAGCCCACCCGCCCTCGGCCGCTGCCCCGCTCCGGTGAGTCGCTTCTCAGCTGCGTGGGGAGGTGTTGGACCCCCCTAGGCTTGGGCTTTTGGGGGGTATGGGTCAAGTGTGCTCCGCGGCGGAGCCCAGGCAGAGGGGCTGTGGTGTGGGTCTGCCTGGGAAGGGTCTGGGCAGCAGCAGGGCAGTGTCTTCACTCGGGGAGGTGACAATTGACCCCTTTTCACCATCTGACCCCCCAGTGCCAGCGTTTCCCCCCGTGCCTCGTGCCAGGCCGGCGTTTCCTGGCGTTCCTCCTCAGCTCCCGCCTATGTGTCTGTTGGCACAGTTGGCGGCAGTGCTGCTCAGCCAGAGAGGCCCTGCTGTCCCCAGGGTCCCCCAGCCAGGCACCAGGTCACGCTGCGGAGGGGAACACGAGGCCACTGCTCTGATGTTTGTGAGCATCGCGCCCCGGTCCTGGTGCTGGGGACCTGCTGGTGGCTTCCCAGCCCGGGGTGCGCTGGAGCGATGCTGTGGAGCCCTGCTCCACGGCGGGACAATGCCATGGCACAGAGCGTGGAGCAGGGCTGGGAGTTCTCGGCTGTTGGGGAACAGTGCTGGATGCAGTACCCCCGGCATGGTGTCCCCAGGCCCCCAGCTGTGCTCCTGGCAGGTCTCTCCAGGGCAGCTGGAGCCATGGGGATGTGCTGGCTGCTCCTCGCACCCCGGACGGCTGCGATGCCCCGGGCTGAGCCAGCGAGCCCGTGGCCAGGGAGGTGCTTGCTGCTGCAGAAAATGGGGCTGTATCCAGCACAGAGAAGGTCTAAAATGGCATTTTTGGAAGGGAGGAGTACTACGGGTCCCGGCATGCTGCACTGTGCTCCTGCCGAGGCTGTGCCGGTGGCACGGCATGCTGGGGGCTGTAGTGCCAGCTGGGGCAGGGATCCTGAACCCCCTTATCCCAACTCCCTTGGGCCAGGGTCACAGGGAGCCTGTCGTCACTCGAGGACATTCCCTGAGTGCGGCCTTGATGTGTCCCACCCGCCTGCCATCCCAGCAGGATGGGAGCCCCAGCCCCGTGTGAGGACAGGGGCTCTGCAACAGGAGCCCGAGAAGTCCCGGGAGCCTTGTGTCCAGGACCTGGTGTGCACAGAGGGTGCAGGCTGCTGCCACCCAGCCCTCTCCCCATGGATAATGCTCTTCCAGTGCCAGCAAAGGTGGCAGTGCCCAGCTGGGGACCTCACCCAGCTGGGGACCTCACCTGGCATGGGCTGAGGGTAAGAGGGACCATGGCTCCAGGTGGGGTTTGTCTCTTGACAAACGTGGATTCAGTTTTTCCCTCAGTTATTTCCCTTGGTTATTTCAGTAGAATAGGGAAGGAGGGAAACAAAAAGGGAAAACAAAAAAAAAAAGCAGCAGCCAAGGGAAACTCAAAGCCCAGGCGATGCCAGGGAGGATCTCCAAAAACTCTCTGCACTAAAACTTTCCAGTGATTGAAAATTTTCAGCAAACATTTTAAGGCAAAACCTTGCAAAGCCATCCCTTTTGCAGGGCTGGTGGAACAAAACTGGTTTCCAGCTGGGGTGCCAATACTGCCCGTGTGTTTGACCACGTGTCCCTTAGCCCCCAGCCTCGTGGCACGAGTCACTGTCCCCACACACACTGTCCCCCAGCCTCACTCCCCTGAGGCACTACGAGCGCTTCCCAATGGCTACGTGGGGATGATTTCCCTATATTAGTCTAAATGTAAATGCATTCCCTGCAGGAGATTACAGCATCTGGTATCCTGATGCTTAAAGAGTTTACTCAGCCTGAAAAAATAGTGGGGAAAAAATATCCCTGGATATTTTTTGGAATGCAGAAGGAAATTAAGATTTTAATGTTGGGGGGAACTGGCTATCATCAAACGCAGGAGCCTCCTGAGTGTGCCTCTCGGCAATGCAGCTGAAATTCCCAGTTGCAGCTGAGTTAGTTGCAACTAGCTAGTCTCCCAGCTGGGAATAGGGGAAAAAAGCAACCATGTATGTGCTTTCCAAAAAAAAAAAAAAAAAGGAAAAAAAAATTAGAAAAAAGGGGGGAAATCATCCCAAGTGCAGTTGTTTACTTGTGCCTCCTGCAGAGCTCGTGGTGTTTGGCAGAGTCCCCCAGCAAACCAGCAGGGTGCTGTGGGGTGCACAGAGCCTCTAGCAGAGTGCAGGTGGCAGCTCCTGGGGTTTTACTCTCCCCTTGGATGCTGGTGTGGCCACAGCGAGGCCCAGTCTCACTCCTGCCATGCCAAACCCCAGCTTTGTCAGTGACCAAGGCCATATCCAGCACCTCCCAGCTGGCTTTGTGGGCTGCGGGCATGTGATATGTGGCAGCTGGTTTGGGTGGGTTTGGCCTTTCTCTTGGTGGTGGGGACAAGGCAGTGGGGCGATGCAGGGACACAACCAGGCATTCACCTGCAGGGTCAGTGGTGCTGGGCTGGCTCAAGGATGTGCCAGCCAGGACAGACATCCCTGATACAGTGGGCTTGGCTGGGATTTACCCCAGCAGCCAGGCCCCATTTGGCCAGGAGCTGTGGTCTCTTCAACCCCCAGGTTAGTAGGTTGTTCTCTCAAAGGTTAATGTGAGTTTAAACTAGATTAAAACAGCCTTTTTTAATAGAAAGAGAACTAACTGCATCTGGTGCTGGTGTGAAGTGTCCTCTTGGCAAATGAGGGGAGCTCAGGCAGCCTGGGGCAGGGCTGATGACATTTAGGGGTGTCCCTGGCGCATCCCCCAGCACGGTGCTGAGCCCTGCGGTGGTTACCCAGAGGTGTGTGGGCACAGTGGGAGCTGCTCGGGCTCTGGGGGCTCCTGGCAGCTGAGGGCTGCCTGGAGCCAAGGCAGTGGCTGTGGTGACAGCCGTGACACAAGGGCAGGCACGTCCTGGGAGATCCCCTTGTGCCGTGGGCCGACCCCTCCGAGGAGAAGCCCCGGCAGCACCAGCCCTTTTTCTCCCCATGCTGTGGGCCGAGTCCCATTCCCAGGACCCCCATGTCCCCTCCAGCCTCATCCCACGCTCCCCCCGAGGCCGTGGGAGCGAGCTGGCTCCCACACCCTCTGTCACAGCTTTCCGTGTCACACGTGTCCCCGGGATCCGCTCTGCCGTGGGGAGCTGTCACAGCAAATACACTGCAAATCTCGGGTGATTATCTGCTCGCCTCTCTCCGGAGCCAGCAGGCAGGGAAACCACTCTAGCACCCTGCTATTACTGTCTTGCTGTTGTGCAACTCCTTGCTTTCAAAGGCGGCCAAGGGTGGGCGGCCCAGCCAGAGCCTCTGTGCCCCGCGGTGCAGGCCGCCGGTGCCGGCCCCGGGCAGGGCCCACGGAGCTTCCCTGGCCATTCCACGTGGATGTGGCACACCGTGGCTCCCAGGGCTGGTGGCCAGGATCCCTGTGACCACCACCACAGATCTGAGGCTTGGGGCTCTGTTCTTTCTGCGAGGCTGAGGTGGGGACATGGGCTCTCTGCAGGAGAAGTGCTCCCATGCTCAGCTGGCTGCCCTAAGCGGGGCTGGTGGTTGCCCACTCCTGAGCTGCCCCAGCGTGATGAGCCCTGGCTCTGTCTCCACAGGACTGCCGACATGTCGGCCATCCCCAGACCGGCCCTGCTGCCCCTGCTGCCCCTGCTGCTGCTGCACATCCCACAGGCTGCGAGAGCCCAGGTCAACCCCGGTAAGTGAGACAGGGACCAGGTGGCTGCAGGTGCCATAATTCCATTTCCCTGGTCTCTGCTCCTGCGAGATGGCCAAGTTTGGGCTCGCATCATCTCCATCCTCTCTGGGGCTTTCCCAGCTCTGGCAGAAGTATGTGATGGCCCCCCAAGCCTGCACCTGCCTGATCACTCTGCTGTCCTGCACCTCATTTGGGCACCTGCAGTGACCTGCAGAGCTCCCTCTGAGTGCTACGGGTGCTGTCCTGCCACTGGCAGCTGTCAGGGCTTCGGACATGGCAAAGCCCTCCAGCCAGAGCCCTGGGCTCTGAGTGGAGCCCTTCCCCTGGGGGCTCACTGAGGCTGGAGGCTGCCAGGTGCCAGGGTATTGTTTTCTCTGCTGGGCTGTGCCTTCTCTGGTGGTTTTGCAGCAAACCAAGGCTGGCTTTAGCGAAGTGGCTTGACTGGGTGCCTGGCTTCTGCTCAGAAACCACAACACTGCGCCGGCCGGCAGCAGAAGTGTTTAGATGGCTGTTCCTGCAGGGCTCAGCCCCATCCTGTGTTGCAGGGATGGACAGAGCCCAGGTTTTCCCAGGGTTTCCCCAGGGTTTCCCCAGGGAGTCCCTGTAACAAGTCCCTTCAAAGGCTTCTTCCATCCGTGGGAGGAGTTAGCTGGGTCTTCCCTGGAGGTTGCATGGTGCTTACTTAGGGAGGCCTCTCCCTGCTTCTCCTGTGGACGTCTATGGCTGGCAGAATTGGATTTGCTTGGCCAGGATTGTTATCACCAAGACAAAAAACATGGGCTGGCTCCATGCTTGGCAAGGATTAAATGGGAATTCAGTGGGAGCTGTGCTCTGCAGAGCATCACGAGTGGGGGAGCAGGAGACAAGAAGAGACGCTCCCACTGTGCCAGTGCTCATGATGAAGATGCGCTCATCCCTCTGCCTAATGCAGGATATGGTCCCTGTGTCAGGTGTCCCAGGGTGGTGGCACAATGGGATGTGGGTTCCTTGCCGGTGCAGTGCCAGGCGAGCCAGGGGCCGTGGGGGTAGGAGGTGGCCCAGGCACAGTGTCCTGCCTGGTCCTTGCCACCTCGGTGCGGGTGTTTGCTCGGGGTGGTGTGTGGAGGGAGCGCGGTGGGCTGGAGCCGGCAGCCAGACAGTAAACATGGCCAAACAAGCCGCCCTTTCAGCAGTGCTCTTGGCAGCCAGGCGTGAAAAAATAACTCCTGTGAAGCAGTGAGGATGCGGTGCTGAGGGAGTCAGCTGCCACTCGGAGGTGCAGCCCGCCTGCCACCCCGGGTACTTTTCCACTCGCAGCCAGGCCGGGAGCAGGGCTGGTGATGGGAGCTGAGGGGTCAGCAGGGAGGATGAGTGCCTGTCTTTGTCACTTGTTCCCCCAGGCAGGGACAGGGAGCAGCAGGGCAGCACGGCACAGTTGCTGTTGGTGAGGTTTTTGGGCAAGTGGCCTCCGGACTGAGCCCTCTGGAGCTCGGCTCATGGGGACAGCAGTGCCAGCTCACAGGCTCTCCAGCACAGCCGAGATCCTTGCCAGCAAGGCTGACAAGATCCCTGGGGACAGGGCCTGGTGTGCCTGTCAGCCCTTGGAGCGCCACCTCCCCTTCTTCCCACTTCGCCTTGAGCTGGCTGGCATCTGCTTCTGGCCAGAGGCTCCGTTTGACTGGGAAGGTGCCTGCTTTGGCAGGACTGTCCCATCCTTGCTTCATCCTCCCTCTGTAAGCCAGAGGGATGGGGAGTGCTGCCCTGGGGCTGCAGTGCCTGAGGCACGGTGGATGTGCCCCAGCCCAGGCCATTTTCAGCTCGGCTGGGGAGCCAAGGAGGGATTCCCTCCTGCTCAGCGCCCCGCCGGTCTCATTGCAGCGGTGTGTCGGTATCCCTTGGGAATGTCGGGCGGGCACATCCCTGACGAGGACATCTCAGCCTCCAGCCAGTGGTCTGATTCCACGGCCGCCAAGTACGGACGGTGAGTGGGGGCACCCTCCTGCAATAGCCACGGCAGGGGCTGGGCTGGCATGGAGGGAGAAGGGGCACACAGGGCTGGCCTCGGCCACCTGCAAACAGCTCCTCCACTCTGGGCTCGCAGGCTGGACTCAGAGGATGGTGATGGAGCCTGGTGCCCCAAGACCGCCGTGGAGCCAAACGACCTGAAGGAGTTCCTGCAGATTGACCTGCACGCCCTGCACTTCATCACGCTGGTGGGCACCCAGGGGCGCCACGCCGAGGGCCATGGCAATGAGTTTGCTCCCATGTATAAAATCAACTACAGCCGGGATGGCACCCGCTGGATCTCCTGGAGGAACCGGCATGGGAAGCAGGTGAGGAGGCGGGTGAGGGCTGCATTGGATGGTGGGTGAGGAGGCTCCTCCTGCCCATCCCCACCGTGCTCCTCTTTCTCCAGGTGCTGGATGGAAACACCAACCCCTATGACATCGTCCTCAAGGACCTGGAGCCGCCCCTCATCGCCCGCTTTGTGCGCTTCATCCCCGTCACTGACCACTCCATGAGCGTCTGCCTGCGTGTGGAGCTGTACGGCTGTGTCTGGCTGGGTGGGTGGTCCGCTCCTGTGCCCGTCCCCGTGTCCCCAGCGCCCACCCAGGGTGCTGGCCATCCCAGTGGGGGCTGTCTGTCCCGCAGCACCGGGGACTGGCGGGGTGTCCATGCACTCACCCTTCCCTCCCTGCAGATGGGCTGGTGTCCTACAATGCACCAGTCGGGCAGCAGCTCATCCTTCCTGGAGGCACCATCATCTACCTGAACGACTCGGTGTACGATGGGGCCTTCGGGTACAGGTGAGAACTGGGTGCCACGTGGGCAGCAGGCCAGGGGGCTGTTTCTTCCCTGCATTGTCAGGCCGATGTGCTGATCCTCAGCAGAGCAAATGCTTGTGGTGTCCTTGAGGTGGGGGACATGGCCAGCCTGGGGAGGCTGCACATCATGAGGAGCACAGCTTGAGGGGGAAAGCAGTCCCAGCCCTTCTCTTGGATTTGCTCTAGCTGCACCACATGTTCAGCACCCCACAGCCCTTTCCAGAGAGAACATCAAGAACAAAATTCCCCCCTGAGTGTCCCAGAGCCTGTGAGAAGCTGCTAGGGGTGCTGGGTGGTGGCTGGTTTGTGGGGTTGGCGAGAGTCACGCTCCTTCTGTCCCCTTGCACGTGCCAGCATGACAGAGGGCCTGGGCCAGCTGACGGACGGGGTGTCGGGGCTGGACGACTTCACGCAGACCCACGAATACCACGTCTGGCCGGGCTACGACTACGTGGGCTGGCGCAACGAGAGCACGGCTGGCGGCTACGTGGAGATCACCTTCGAGTTTGACCGCATCAGGAACTTCACCGCCATGAAGGTCCACACCCCCCCCGCCCTGTCACCCGTCCCCGTGCCCCTCGGTGGCCGTGCTGACAGGCTGCCCCACAGGTCCACTGCAACAACATGTTCGCCAAAGGGGTGAAGATCTTCAAGGAGGTGCAGTGCTACTTCCGCGCCGACGCCAGCGAGTGGGAGCCCAGCGCCATCTCCTCGGTGCTGGTGCTGGATGATGTGAACCCCAGCGCCCGCTTTGTCACCGTGCCTCTGCTCCACCGCATGGCCAATGCCATCAAGTGCCAGTACTACTTCGCTGACACCTGGATGATGTTCAGTGAGATCACCTTCCAGTCAGGTACCTGTCGCCACAAGCCCCATGGGGACCGGGCCCTCCTGGGTGGGGGGCTCAAGGAGATAGCCTGACCCTGATGTTCTCTTCTCCCTGGCC
This sequence comes from Dicrurus megarhynchus, assembly GCA_013399195.1. Taxonomy (NCBI): domain Eukaryota; kingdom Metazoa; phylum Chordata; class Aves; order Passeriformes; family Dicruridae; genus Dicrurus; species Dicrurus megarhynchus. The sequence goes on along the minus strand of VXAD01004603.1, from coordinate 5,020,368 downwards.
AGACGCAGCCATGTACAACAACTCAGCGCCCCCCCCCGAGGCACCCGTGGTCCCCACCACTTATGGTAAGGCATGGGAAGCACGTCACCCTGTGCTGGGTGGGGGGCTGTGCCCCATCCCATGGAGGAAAGGGGCAGGGGTTTCCCCACACCCCACTGTGACCGGCTCTTGCTGTCCCCTTCTCCGGCCAGACCCCACGCTCAAGGTAGACGACAGCAACACGCGTATCCTGATCGGGTGCCTGGTGGCCATCATCTTCATCCTGGTGGCCATCATTGTCATCATACTGTGGCGGCAGTTCTGGCAGAAGATGCTGGAGAAGGTGAGCAAGCATGGTGTGGCTGGTGAGGTGCCCTAGGGTGGGGGCTCGTTCTGGGCAGGTTCTTCTGGGAGCTCAGCACGGAGAAAACAGACTCCATGCAAGGGCTGATGCTCCCTTCCCCTCCTCAGAAAGGTTGTGCTTTGCATCCATCTCCCAGGCAAGGGGACTTAGGTGAGCAGGGTGGTGCCTTTGGGACTTGCCTCATGTTTGTCCATACCTCTGTCCTGAAGCTGATCTGGGGAAGAGGAGCCTGGGTGTGGAGGGTTCTCACCACCTAACCAAGGTCACTCACTGAAGTGATGAAGCCAAACCCTTCTCCATAGAGGCAGACAAGAGAAGGGGGGAACATGAGGACAAACCCAGGCTGGTGTTGCAGCCCCAGAGACAAGACACTAGAGAGGAGGTTCGGGCACATCCCTGGTACCATGGAACACAAGAGACCCCATCCTGCCCATGCTGTGGGGAACCCCACCTCTCTCCTCCCTTGCCCCGCTGTCACAGGCATCAAGGAGGATGCTGGATGATGAAATGACCGTCAGCCTCTCCCTGCCCAGCGAATCCAGCATGTTCAACCACAACCGCTCCTCCTCCTCCAGCGAGCAGGAGTCCAGCTCCACCTACGACCGCATCTTCCCCCTGGGACCCGACTACCAGGAGCCCTCCCGCCTGATCCGCAAGCTGCCTGAGTTCACCTCGGGGGAGGAGGACACAGGTGAGAGCCAGGACACCCTGCATGCTCAGAGACTGCCCGAGCCTGCGGCAGCCCTCTCTTCCCAGTCCCAGCTTTTGGCCACTCTCCAAACATTTTGTCACAGAGGGGAGAGGTCGCACAAGCCCCTGTGCACCCCACACAAAGGTCACACAAAGCCTGTGACTGAGAGCCATCACCAACATCCACTGCTGGACTAAGCTGTGTCCCTCTATCACCCTCGGGATGCTCTGGCACCTCTTCCTCAATGATCTGGAGGTCAGGCATTGATCTCTGCTCATCTGGTGCTCGGGGCTTGATGGGTGTGTTTGCCATTGGTGGGGAAGGAGTGGAGCAGCCTGCAAAACCTGCAGGAATGCTGCCCTGTGAGGCAGTGCAGGGGCTCTGGGAAGGATACGGACCGAGTGTGAGCAGCCACCAGGGAGCAGAGGGTGCAGGGCAGGACACCCACGGCAGGGCCGGCCCCGCTGTGTCCCCCCCAGGCTGCAGTGGCCCCGCGAAGCCGTCCCAGGCCAGCGTCCCCGAGGGCGTCCCGCACTACGCCGAGGCCGACATTGTGAACCTGCAGGGTGTGACAGGCGGCAACACCTACTCGGTGCCAGCCCTCACTATGGACCTGCTCTCTGGCAAGGATGTGGCCGTCGAGGAGTTCCCCAGGAAGCTGCTGACCTTCAAGGAGAAGCTGGGGGAAGGCCAGTTCGGGGAGGTGAGCGGGAATTGCCTTGAGCAGGGCTCAGGCAAAGCTCTTCCCAGTTCGCAGGGGCTGTGGAAGAATGTCAGTGAGCAGAGGTAATGGCTGCCCCTTGCTCCCCTAGGTTCACCTCTGTGAAGTGGAGGGGATGGAGAAGTTCACAGGGAAGGACTTTGCCCTGGAGGGCTTGGATGGCAGCTCCGACCACCCCGTGCTGGTGGCTGTGAAGATGCTGCGGGCGGATGCCAACAAGAATGCCAGGTAGGGGCTGAGGGGTGCACACACCCCAGCACTGCCCCCCATGCAGAGCCTCACCAGCAGAGTTGGGATGCTTGGAAAGCATCCCCTGACTCCATCAGCCATGCTCAGTGCAGCTGCAAGGACCACACACCTGAGCTCTCTGGGGATTCTGGGCTGTCACATGTCAGGATCCTTGGTCCTGACCATCTCCCCAGTGCCTGTCTACCTGCTGAGCCCACCCTGCAGCTCATGTTCCCCAGTCCCAGGGCAGGGGTCCCCCAGGAGGCTTGGGCGGGCGGGTGGCACTCTTGGCCAGTCTGTGCACACTGTCATGCCCCTCTGGGTCTGTCTATCCGATCCGTGTGGTTTCTGTTCCGGAAAGGAATGATTTTCTGAAGGAAATCAAGATCATGTCGCGGCTGAAGGACCCCAACATCATCCGGCTGCTGGCAGTGTGCATCACAGATGACCCCCTGTGCATGATCACCGAGTACATGGAGAATGGGGACCTCAACCAGTTCCTGTCCCGCCAGCAGGCAGGTGGCCCCCCCGCTGGCCATGCACCCACTGTCAGGTAGGGCTGCCCGGGATAACAGGGGCAGGCAGCACTGCTTGCTCCCGGGACACCCCACTTGGAGCCGTGCATCTTCCTTCCTTCCTTCCTTCCTTCCTTCCTGCCCAGCACTCATCCCTCCCCTGTGCCCCCAACAGTGACCTGCGGTTCATGGCCACCCAGATCGCCTCAGGCATGAAGTACCTCTCGTCCCTCAACTTTGTGCACCGGGACCTGGCCACGCGCAACTGCCTGGTGGGGAAGCACTACACCATCAAGATAGCCGACTTTGGGATGAGCAGGAATCTCTACAGCGGGGACTACTACCGCATCCAGGGCCGGGCGGTGCTCCCTATCCGCTGGATGTCCTGGGAGAGCATCCTGCTGGTACACAGGGGCTGGGGTCCTCTGATGGACATTGACACGGCTCTGGGGATGCTCAGTGCCTTGTTTCCTGGGGCTGGGGGGTGCAGAAGGGATGGGGAGGTCTCTGCTCTCTGCAGCCCAGATTTGGGGTGAAGCATGGGGAGAGCGGGAGTGGTAGCAGCTTTTCAAGGCAGGCTGGGGGGAATTATGGTGATTTTTGATGTCCCAGTGTGGGACATCCTTTAGGAGGGATGCTTGGCATTTTATCCTGGCCGTGGTCAGACCTGGAAGAGGGAGCAGCGTCGGTTTTTACCTTTGCAGGGAGCTGGGTCCTTGGCAAGCCCCAGCTCTCAGAGCAGTCACTGCCAGCCAGACCTGGAGCTCACCAGGCCCTGGCCCCAGGCAGAAAGCAGGTCTGTGGGGCCAAGCACCCCTCTGGGCCCAGATCTGGACGCTGAAGCATCCAGAATAAGGTTTTTATCTCTGAGCACCAACAACTTCTGGAGCAGGATGGGGCAAAGCCCATGCCTGACCTGCTCTGCTCCCTCTGGCCAGGGCAAGTTCACAACGGCCAGTGATGTGTGGGCATTCGGTGTGACGCTGTGGGAGACCTTCACGCTCTGCCGGGAGCAGCCCTACTCCCAGATGTCTGACGAGCAGGTCATCGAAAACACCGGCGAGTTCTTCCGGGACCAAGGCCGGCAGGTGGGGACGGGATGGGATGGGATGGGATGGGATGGGATGGGATGGGATGGGATGGCATGGCATGGCATGGCATGGCATGGCATGGGAGGGGCAGTGGTGCACCTGGGACATCAGGGACCTGGGGAGAGACTTTAAGGATAGGGATAGGCAGCTTGGCTGTGAGGCAGTTATGGGACAGGAACTGCTCTGGGAAGGAATCCTGGTGAAGGGCCCCTCCTGGGAAACCCTGCACTTTACACAGCCCAAGGCACTGCTTGCTCACTGACCCCACTTGAGCGTTTAGGGTCTGGGGGGCAGAAGCAGGTATCCCCAGCCACCTTGTTGTGCCATCTGAGGGTCGCCTTGCCCCTGGGCACACAGCAACCCAGTCCCCTTCCTGGAGCATGGAGAGATGGGGCACCCTGCGAAACAGGGCTCTCCAGGAGCAGTTTGCACACTGGTTTCTGTGGCAGTAACTCTCCCTTTGCCATTTTTGCCTTTTGTTTTGCAGACCTACCTTCCCCAGCCCGCGCTGTGCCCTGACTCAGTCTATAAGCTAATGCTCAGCTGCTGGAGACGGGACACTAAAGACCGTCCCTCCTTCCAGGACATCCATCGCCTTCTCCAGGAGTCAGCCAGTGAAGAATGACCCTTGGCTCCAACCCATCCTGGTCCCCATCCTTCCCTGTCCCCAGAGGAGCCCCATATGCAAACTGAAGCCACTTCACTCAGACTTAGCCGCAAACCCCGAGCAGCTGCTCTTGTTCTCATTGTACAGTGAAGCCTCAGAGGAGACCCCAGGGACAGCAAAGAGCCACGGATGGGGCGGCTCAGACCTTCCTTGCAGACCTGAGCCCGGGAGCAGCGCGGGCTGGGATGAGGGATATTTATTGATGCAGCGTGTTCTTGGTGACAAGGACCGGGACAGAGCGGCTTCTCTTCCCTGGCTGGAGGGCAGGAACTTCAGCTGGCCTTTCTCCATGAGGAAGCTCAGCCCACATGCCAGGCAGGCACCTGGGGAAGGGATGTGTGCAGGTGTGTGCCTGCTGGAGCAGGGACAGAGCAGCAGCCAGCACCTGCTCGAGGAGGAGCTGGAAGCTGCCACTGCGTCTCAGTGGGCTGTGCAATTACAGGGTGAAAACATAGACTCCACGGACATGTGGGGCTTTGGACATGCCAGAAGGAGAGACCTCCCTGCTGGCCAGCCCCAGCTGCACAGGGAGAAGACTGAGGGCACTCCCAGCACCTCACCCAGCTGCTGGAGTGGGCAGCCAGGGAGGAGCGGGCATCCTGTGCCGAGGGGACATTCCCTCACCGACCACAGCCACTCCAGTGCAGCTCAACTGCCCACGAAATGCATTTTGGATGCCCCATGGGTGATGCAGGGCAGCTGGCAGCAGGATGCTAGCACCTTTCACTTCCATGGGGAGATCTCCAGGTCCTCCTCCCCCAGGGTTAACCCACATCTTCATCTGCCCAGAGGAATGCACATAGCAGAGTTTCATTGGCAGCTGCCTGATGCCCATGCCTGCAACAGCCCACGGGCATGGAGCAGGGCACTCCAGCTCTCTCTGGCTCTCAGTCTGGGATCACAGTCCAGCTGAAGCTCCTGAGCTGGACTCTGCCACCCTGAGCATCCCACAGCATTCTGGCACCAGTCCGTCCTCCTGGATCTGGCAGCATCATGAGCAAACTGGGCAGGAGCCCTGGCAGGTTACCCACCATGCCCCAAAATCGGACCCCCCTGTGGCTGGACAGGAGGAACTTTGGACTTTGAGGGTACACGGACCCCTCCATACTTTTGTACGCATTAGTTCAGCACCATCAGTCGCGTGTGGCACAGTTCCCAGTACCCCCTTGCTAAGGCATGTATATATTCAGTAGATGCACCTATATGTAGGGGCAAACCCGCTGAAGAGACACTTGGTACGAGAATCTGGTTCCATGGTTTCCTTGTGGCTCTTCTGAAGGCAGCTCAGCTCGCTGTGCGGCTCTGGAGCTGCACTGTGTGCCTGGGATGTGGTGTGGGAACACAGGTAACAGCCTAAGGGTTGGAGCAAGGATGATCCAGAGACCAGCTGGCTGACCCACACTAGCTGTCCATCCCAGGGGGTGGGAGGGAGGGTGCTCTGAGGCTCAGCATCCACGTCAGAACACGTCCACCAGCAGGACCAGGGCAAGACAGGGGGTCTGGGAGAGGGGAGGGCAGGGATGGTGGGCTGTGCCCTGCAGAGAGGCTGGCTAGTCTCCCGTGTGGTCCTACTGGCCGCGACAGAGGATGTCTCATCCCTGCTGAGTGTGTCGAAGAGGAGGACAGGCTTCGTTCCTGTCATGGAATTGGTACCCCTCGGATGCCCTCTCTGTGCTCGGGGTGCGTTGTGGCCCATCCCAGCCCCGCCGCAGCAAGCTGGGAGCACTGCGGCAGGCAGGGGCACAGATCTGCAGCTCCCAGGGCCCGAGCACCCCGCACCATCCGCATGGCCCCGCGTTCAACAGCACTTTGGGCTGTCTGGGGAGCAGCTGTGGGGGCTGCTGTGTCCATCCCCTGCTCCAGCTGGGACCCCGCAGGAGCGGGGCTGCAGGAGGGCCCTGTGCGCCCAGACCTCCTTGCCACGGCGGCACCGGGAAACGGGGACCTGGTGGGCATTTCCCCTGGGCTGCAAAGCCTTCCTCTGGGGCAAGGGATGGGGGCGCTGAGCGGAGCGGCACTGCAGGGCACAACGGGCTCCTCTTGGCCGGGAAGGGGAAGGGGGGAAGGGGAAAGGGAAGGGGAAAGGGAAG
>VXAD01004603.1:4888263-5013675 GCA_013399195.1 Dicrurus megarhynchus | reverse complement strand
CGGGACAGTGATGGAGCGTGTGGTGTTGGTGACTGGTGCTAGCGGGTGAGCGCCGGGCCCGGCCGGACACCGCCGGACACCACGGCCGGGAGGCCGGGAGGGGCGGGCTGGCTGGGCAGGGCAGGGCAGGGCAGGGCTGGGCTCTCTCTGACACCGTCCCTTTGCAGCGGCGTGGGGCTCGCGCTGTGCCACCGGCTGCTGGAGGAGGATGGCCGCATCCACCTCTGCATCGCCTGCCGCAACGAGCAGAAGAGCGAGGCCACGCGGGACTTCATCCTGGCCACCCACCCCGCCGCCCAGGTCTCCACCGTGGAAGTGGACCTGGGCAGCCTGGCCTCCATCCTGCGGGCCGCCCGTGAGCTCCGCTGCAGGTATGGGATCTCCCCCCGCATCGGACACCCCCCTGCCCGCGCTCCACCCCGCTGGACGCCCCTGTCCCTCCTCCAACCCCGACTCCTCTGCTCTTCTCCACGCAGGTTTCAGCGCCTGGACTTTGTCTACCTCAACGCTGGGATCATGCCCAACCCGCACGTGAACTTCAAGGCTCTCTGGCATGGTCTCCTGACCGGGTAGGAGATGTTGCCGGGGGTTCCAGCTCCCCGCTTGTGGGAAGCACGAGGTGCTGGCATCGTCAAGACGTGCCCTTGGGTCCAGTGCTGAAGAGCCTATCTCCCTTCCTGGTGTGAGATAGAGCACATCCCTGTGGGATGCACGGTCTTGTGTGGGGTTGGGTTTGGCGACTGAGTGCCGTGCTGGGATGGTCCAAGGCACCCAGTGCCGCTTCTGATCCCAGGTGTGAGGCTCGCTGGGTGCAAGGGGAGGGCAAGAGGTCACCCAAAGCCTGCAGCCCCTGGCACTGCGTGAGAAATGCTGCTGTGTTGAAGTTTGCTCATACTGGGTCTCCTTACTGGTGTTCTGATGCCAGTGTTGGTTTTTGTAGTTGTTCATAGCTGTGGGTCACAGTATCTTGTGAAGCTGATGGTGTTGGTATAAGCATCGTTACTGCATAAGCAGCACGGGGAGGCTGAGCTGGGGAGCACAGTGACTTGTGTCGAGTCTAGTAGAAGTGCTGGGGTGTTGAGCACTCGTGCTAGACTGGTTTCCTTACCTGCATTAGGTATGGCCCGAGGGCTTAGTTCCGTGCTGGAGCTTGATTAAGTTATCTGAGCGTGAAATGAAGGGAAGAGATGTTTTTAACGGTACTTTACCACAGGAGGGTGAAGGAAGGGACAAGTCTTCTCTGGTCTAGTCAGTATTGGGACGCTTGCAAATAAAGGACCTGGGATACTCTGTAAACTTTCCCCATATATTTTTTTCATGGTTTGATATTGCCCTTGAAGGTGAAACTGTGTGGAGCCTGTGAGGTGGGGGGTGTTTCTGAAGGGCTGAAGTGAGGGAGTGGTAGATTTCTCCTGGTAGTGTTCTTCACTAACTCCTGTCCGTGGCTTCCAGGAAGTTGCTTCACATGCTGACCACTGCAGAAGGCATCATGACCCAGACGGACAGGCTGAATGGAGATGGACTTCAGGAGGTGTTCGCTACCAACCTCTTTGGACACTTTATTCTGGTGAGGCTTCGTATGGAGATTGAACCCTCCGTCTGATGTTTGATGCGGGTAGGGATGGATCTGGGCAGTACAGATGAATCAGTTCTCACAGGTTCAGATGCTGCAGCCTGACAGATAAAGAATGACAGGGCAAGAGCCTTGACATTTGTTTAAATAGCAATAAATGGTGACTTTCGTTGCAAGAGTTGATATAATTTTGAGGTTACTCTAGAGAGCCAGCAGCAGATCAAGGTAAATCATATGTAGTTCTCCATCCAGCATAAATACTAAGGCTTGGCTGTATTAAATTCTGAGGCGCTCAACTGAGCTGTCCAGGAGAATGACAGCTGCTTGTACAAGTGTCTCCTTTTGGCTAGTCTAGGAAAAGCTGGCCAAGAAAGCTGAGAGAAGCTCACAGCCTGTAAATACTGTCAAGTTATGTCCTAAGACTGGGAAATTGCTGTGTTAAAGAAGTTAACAATTCTTTTTCAGGTTCGTCAGCTTCAGTCTCTGCTCTGCGGTAACGAGAAGCCCTCACGACTCATCTGGACCTCCTCCAGCAATGCCAGGGAGTCTGCCTTCAGCCTCTCTGACTATCAGCATGCCAAGGGGCAGGAATCATACAGTTCCTCTAAATATGCTACTGACCTGACAAGTGTGGTTCTGAACAGGAAATTTAATACCCAGGTGATGATGGGGTTTGTGTTTCTGAAGAAACCTAATGAGCTGCTACTGTTTGTAATTATCATTACATTGTTGTTACCTAGTTGCATTCATTCACTCATAGCAATCTGGTGCGTTCCTTAATGCCCAGGTAAGAACTGAACATGGCTGAGGCTGAGCTGGTGGTGTAGGGGGTGGAGAATCTGCCAGAGAGATTGCCAGATTCTGGAGTACTTGCCAGAAAAACTTCCCAAAGCAGGAGATTTTAGGAGGTGTCCTTGCCTTGCAAGTTCTGTCTCTTTAGACCAAGGAATCGGTGTTAAAAGAGCAAAGAGCCTCTGCTTTCTACAGGTGTCCCAGGGGTGCTCTGGCAGTGCCACCTGCAAGCACTGGAGGTGCAGGCTCTGCTGATGGCTCTGTGCTGCTGCTCAGGTTTGTCACACTGAGGTGTACAAGCCACCTGCCCTCCCTGTCCTGGGGGTTGATGGATTTTGTTGGCAGATGCAGCCCTGGTCCAGCAGTAGCGGTTGTGCTGTTCTCAAACACTTCAGGAGAAAATGGTTTAGTCCTAAAAGGCTGAGCTCTTATCTCTAAGGAAGAGGTAGCCTTTGGTCTGAGTGGGCTGTAATTTGTGGGGTATCTGCTGTGGCTACTGAGCTGCAGGGACATTGCCCCGGGAGGCTGCGTTTTCTATCCTGTGGGTTTGTAATGGGCATGGATTTAACACAAACATTTCCAATATGGACCTCTTAAAAATCACTACATCTAATTGCTCTCTGCTCTGGTACTTAGTGGAGTATTACTGTGATGTCTATACACACCCTCTCTTGCTGAGGAGCACTGGGAGGGAAGGAGTGTGACCCATTCTCTTCACTGTGGTGTAATTGCACACTGACTTGGTTTTCTCTCTGCAGGGTCTGTATTCCAGTGTTGTTTGTCCTGGCCTGGTTATGTCCAACATGACCTACAGAATTCTGCCCGTTTTTCTGTGGAAGCTGCTAATGCCCATCATGTGGTTGGTGAGTAGATGTCCTGCCTGGTTTTGGGCTGTGACACACTTCACTGCAAGTGATGTACAGCACACTTGTGGTTCCTTGCTGCCTGTGCTGGCGTAGAGTTCTTCCTTCTGTTGGGCTGGGCAGGCTGGACCCTCTGCAAATGTTCCCTTTCTCATCCTGGGGCCCTGATTTCCGAGCTGAGTTTGGAGGTTTGGTGCTGGACACTGTGCATGGGGCAGGGTTCAGCCCTTCAGGCACAGCAGCGTTTGTCAAGGCTCCCCTTGGAAGGTTTGCCAGTTCTGCTTGGGCTTGTGAAACACCATTATTTTGCTGGCAGCAGAGCTCAGGACTTGGCCCCAGCTTGGCCCCTGTGCTTTGAAATGCTGTTCATTTCTGGAACAGCCTGTTTTTCAGTCTTCTTTTCATTCCTCTAGAAGGCAGTGTTGCATTTTTCTTTCCAACCCTATGGAAAGCAAAGCCTCCTGCTCTCTATTGCCTCTCCCCCTGCTTCCCCAAAAGTTTCCTTGTCTTTCTTCCTCTGGCCTTCAGCTTTCCAGTTCACTGCAGTTCTGTCCCTGAAGGCTGTGTGCTCTGAGCCTTGATACTCTTGCTGCAAGAGTGGCCTCTCATCTTTAGCTGCCCCAGTTGCAGCAGCTGATCCTGATGGATCACATTTCTCCTGGCAGCAGAGAGGCAATGCCTTCTCAGTTGTCCTCAAAGCTGGCAGTCCTGCAGAGCCCCTCTGCCTCCTGCCATTCCTGCCCTTGAGACCATTCCAGAAGAGGCACCTGCAAGGTGTGTGCTGCCTGTTGGCTCCTGCCTTGGGGTGAACTCTGTGTGGGAGCATGGAGTGACACTTGCTGACTTGCTGGGGGGCTCCGGAAAGCAGTTTGTGGTGATAAAAGGATGCTTTAGTCAGTGTGCAGTGTTACCTGTTGCTCACTTTAAGAAGCATTTGTACCTCTGGTAGATTATCTGGGGTGTTTGGGCTGCTCAGGGCTTGCCAACAAACCTTGAGCCACAATACAGATTCTGTCATGTCCTTCTTTTCCCCTCAGATCCGATTTTTTGCCAAAACTTACACTCTGACACCCTATAACGGAGCAGAAGCTCACGTAAGTAGTTCACAACCTGATTTTAGTATTCCTTCCTTCTGGGTAGCTCTTCTGGGGTCTCTTGGCTTGAGCAAAGAGCCTTTCAGCAAGGCTGGTGGGTGGGTGCTGTATTTGACCCCCAAATACCATACAGCAGTGAGTGTGGGGCACGGGCAGAACGCCAGGGCTGGTCTGCCACGTGGTGCTCTATGACCTTCATCCGGTACCCATAAAATAAATGATTTTGGGAAAACATCTCCGTCAGGGAGAACATCTTTGTGCTGCTCTTCCCAGGTGTGGCTGTTCAAACAGAAGCCGGAGTACCTGGATTCTCTCGTCAAATACCACAGCTGTACTTCTGGACTGGGGAAATGCTACGTGGAGCCTCGAAAGGTAAATGGAGAGGGAGCTTCCTGCTGCAGGGGACTTGGCTGGGCGTCTGTCACCTGCTTTGCATGGGGGGGTTGGTGCCAAGGGTGTCCTGTGGAAGGAAGATGCTTGTTGAATGCTGAGCAGCAGGGAGGGATGTGAGGTTATCTGCAGTGTTTCCTAGAGTAACTCCTGGCTTAGGCTGGAGTCTGGAAGATAATGGAAATGATGATTAGAACAGGTTAAGTGTGTAATGATGCTTCCCCAAAATGTGTTCTGGTTTATGCCCTGCTGACAGATGTCTTTAGCTGGCTCTTTGTGAAGGTGGAAGCTCTGGAAATGCACCCTGCTTATCCCCAGAGCTGCCCTTGGTGTCTGCACTGGCTGCCACCATGGTGATGGTCTCACAGTGCTGTTCTCCTTGTCTCTTCCAGATGGATGTGGATGAAGACATTGCCGAGAAGTTTTACCAGAAGCTGCTGGAACTGGAGGAGCAGGCTCTAGAGAAATACCGTGATCTCTTAGATTAAGTAAAGCCAGTCTCAGGGGGGTGAGAGTGTTGTGTCAGTAACATGGGATTTCTTCGTTCTGGTGCTACGTGTGTTGCCAGCTGTTCTGCAGGTACACAGCTTCACACACAATCTTCCTTCTTGACAGGAGGTGAACAGTTCCTGAAAATAGAAGTGTGAAAACTGAAGAGAAATACTTAGACCTTTTGCTATGGGATTTTTCTTTTGGCATAAAACTGGAGACCTTGAGTAGGCAGAGTCTGTCTTAACACAGTTGCAAAGCAGTGTCTTGTAAAAGCATGACTGAGCTGTGCACGGTTCAGGAACAGCTTCCAAACCTGTGGTTTCAGTCTGGCTCAGGGCAATAAAGGCAGCAGTCTGGGGTGTTGCCCTGCATCTTGGCTCTGCTGGTGTTTGTAGGTGGCTCAAACACACCACCTGTGGCTGATCCTGACGTACTTGAAGGCTCACCTTCAGCAGAGCTGCTCTTACACTTGTTGACCAAAGCTGGGGCTGGCTGTGCAGACCTGCTCAACGAGATTGAACCTTACTGGCAGGTGGGGTCTGCCCAGCAGCTGAAACCAGGCTCCTGAAGAGCTGGCCTGAGAAGCACACGCGTGCCTCAGCTATGAGAACAGAGGCCTTGCTGTCCCCTGGGTATGGGCACTTAAAGGTTTTAACCACGACTGGCTGGAAGGGATGGTGTTAACCTGGACTCAGGGCCAGTCTGCTCTGTTCGGAGCAAGAATGAGAGGTTTTTATCTATTTAACTCTTTTTATATCAATCTATTGTACCAACCATTCTTCCTTTTGTTCATCTGGGGACCCTCACCAAGTACCTGCCACCAAGTAACTTCAAGTGCTGTAACAAATAAATGACTGAAACTGACTTGTCCCTGATGCAGTGGTGTTTTTACTCCAATATCCATCTACTTTTGACTTGGAGGGCTGGAAGGAAGTTTGGTGTGTTGCCTTGTGCTTTAAGCCTGTGTGTACCTGGGAACTGTGGAGTCTCCTCTCTGCCGCAGGAGAGCTGTTACCCACCTTTCTGGCTTACTCCTTTAGTTAAGGAAAGACGTGAGTGATTTCTGAAGACTTCAGTGTGGTTTTGTGTGCTGAGCACCTGTGGGAAGTCTGAGACTATTTCCCAGCCTTGGGCTCTTGGGAGATGTCTCTGGTGCTTGCTCACTCTGCTGTGTCACATAATTACCGGTTTAGTGCTCCCTGGTAGGGGAGCCTGGGCACTTCCCTGGGGCTGCCAGGGATCAGGTGAGGTTAGAGGGAGGCTGTGCTGCATGCCCAGGCTGGTGCCTCCTGCCAGGGTGCCCAGAAGGAGGGATGGCTCGGGTGTGGGTCTGGCAGCTGGGAGAATCCAGGCTTTTCATGGAGTTGGTGTGCAGGGATACAGATTTAAAGAACCTTGCTTTTATTTTCTAACTTCTTCCCACCCTCCACTGGTTTTGGATGGAGCAGAGGGGTACTGCCAGCAGGGTGGTGCCAGCAGTAGAGGTGTGTCAGTCTTGAGTTTGGGCTGAGGAGACCCTCCCAGTTCAGCCTTGTGTGGAGCTGGGCTCCCAGCACTAGTGTGGATAGGAATGTACTCAGTTTTGGCCTGGTGTTGGAACAGAATGAGGAGCTGGCCACTGTGGGGTGGTGCTTCCCTCAGCTGTGGCTGTAGCTGCTCAGAAGTGTGACACAGATTGCCCTGTGCTTGTGTGGCTGTTTAAGTGCAATAGAGCTGGTCCCAGCACCAGAGCTGGATTCTCTGGCTTTGTTCAGCTGTGTCCTAAAACACCCTGGGACCAAACCCCTCTATTTCCCATGGAGTGCCTTCCCTTCTCCACAGGGAAGGAGTCAGTGGCTGATTGTTCTCTTCAGCTTGGGGCACTTGATCCCCACAGCATCCTGCAGCAGTACTTGGCTCCTTGTTCTGGAGAGGGATGAAGCACATTGTCTTGGTTGGTTTTACATGAGCATCTCGAGCTTTACTGTGCTCCTGCCCTGGGCTGTAGTAGGTGACACTCACCACCTCCCAAATCCAGAGGCACTCAGACATTCCTTATCCTGACCTCATTCTCTCTCTGGGCTGAGAGAAAAGAAATAGCAAGTGTTATCAAAACAGTCTGACACAATGCTTCTGGGCTGAGTGCAACTTAGTGGGAAATAGGCCAAGCTGGTCACCTGTATTGCCCTATGCCAGCTGTGTGCTGGCACTGCAGCTATGCCAGGCTTAGGATTTGACTGCAGTGAAGTCTGGAGATCCTAGAAGGCATAGCTTTGAATAATCTAGCATAGTTAAGAAAAATAAATGTTTTCTGGTATATGAGCTTGGTGGTTCTGTTGGGGCTTTTTTTCTCAAAGCTTGGAAAAAAGGGGAAAATTTCTAGGATGGGCAGAGGTTGATGACCAGAGTAGGACCTTTTAGGTTTTATCTCAGGTGTGCCTGTAGGATGAAGTTGGACATTTATCAGGAGCTGTGGGGATGGGATGGGACAAGTGCTTTTTGCCTATGGGGCATGCGGTGTCTGATGAGGGGAGAGGATGTGTGACCAGTCTTTATCCATGGCACTGGTGTCAATAAAGCTATGAACGTGTTTCTGCTTCATCTTAAAAGCTCTCTGTAGTTCTCCCTTGAGGATTTGTGGCCCAGGATTAGAGAAGATGTGTTTTTCTGTCCTACTGTGAGCTCAGCCTGCTGCATGGTTTAGTTTCCCCTCAGTAGCTGTGATGGCAGCTGGTGCACTGAGATGTGTGTTACATGCTGGGAGATGCACGTGTGGGATTCAGGAGTTGTGGGGGATCAGCTGCAACATGTGGTTGTGCTTGGTGTGGATGCAAAGTGGCCTCTGGAGACCTCAAGCTCAGCTGCCAGTTCAGAGTCACACGAAGAAGGAAGAAAAGGTGCTAAAGCACAAGCTGAGCCCTGGAGAGTTGAACGACCTGAAAAGATGGGATACACTTGTGGTTTCCCACGAGTTTGGTGCTGCATGGAGCTGGAAACACACACAGCCAGCCCAGGTGCCTCCTGGGAAGTGTGGAGTCTCCTCTCTGCTGCAGGAGAGCTGTTAACCACCTTTCTGGCTTACTCCTTTAGTTAAGGAAAGACGTGAGTAATGCTCTTCAGTTGGAGGAGGTGCTCCAGTGTTCCATGGCACTTGTCACAGGTCCCTGCTTCTCTGTAGGGGTCCTGCCTGCCTTTGTGACCCCAGGCATCACTGTCCACGCCTTCCTGTAGAAAATGACTTGGCTGTGCTCAACATCACCTTCTGCCCCTCTCCTCCCCGTGGCGAGAAGCTGGATGTCTTTGCGCCCGAAGGATGGGACTGTTCTGTGGGATGGGAACCATGACCACCTCCCACATTTTGTCTTTTGTCCTGAAGGCACAGGAAGGACCTGGAGCCCCAAAACAGGGACTGCCCAAAGGGCAGGGGGTGGCTCAGTTGTTGGCTGCTGTGCCCCTGGTTTGGCTGCCCATCACCCAACCGGCTGTGAAAAGAACTGGCCAGTGCTGTGGATCTGCGGGGAAGGATGGCTCCTCATGCCCTGCTCCTGGCTAGCACACACCTGTGCATGGAGCTTAATCCCCCAGCTAATCCCTTTCAGCTGGACCCGACTCCTTTGTGCAATGAAAACAGGTCCTGCCCTGAGCCAGGGGCCCTGTGGTGCAGGGTGGTGAGGAATTCCAGCTGGGACAGGGGAAGAGCTGGCAGTGGCAGCCATGAATCACTGCTGATACAGGAGCTTGCTCTTTGTGATCCTTGGATATGGAGCTTTCCAGAGAACCTCCAGGGCAAGTCTTGAGTGTGAAAACTTGTTGTGGTTGCTCTATGAAAGCCTGCACAATCAGCTGCGTGATCTGATATCTCATGACCATGCCTCATCCTGAGCCACTGGTTTTTCACCTTTGTGGGCAGACACGTTGCCTTGCTCCAAACACAGCCTGAGTTCTCCACTGCTTTTCAGCTCAGCTGGCTTTCAGCTATATAGGGCATGGATAACAGGAGGGTGGGTGGCAACTGAGCCCTGGCCAAGGGAGGAGAAAGCGTGAGATCAGTGTGTCAGCTGAAATCCTGTGGTTGGGTGACCTTTGCCTCTCCAGGAAGGGAAGGGAATGAAAGAGAACAACAAGGACTGGCATGTCCCTGTAAACAGGTGGATGTAATACAGCCAGCTTGTTTGGAAAGATCCAGGCTTAGTGGCTGGCAACTTTGATGTTGAAAGTCTTGGAGGGGAGCTGCCCGGAGTGGGGAGAGATGTAGCTCTGAAAAGCTGGGTGAGAAACGGGGAGCAGAAACCCCTCTGAGAGCATTGCAGCAGCATGATCTGGCTGGCTGGCAGGGAAGAGCCAAGAGGGACCTGGATATGGGTGGGTTTTGCTGAGAATGGGCAAACTGAAGGGCCCCGAGAAGTTTTTGGCTGTGAGGAAGAGCTTGCACCTCCAGCCAGCCCTGCTCAAGGGGCTGGTGGCCTGAAGGCTGACCCAGGCAGCTCAGGGGTATGTCCAGGTGAGGTCTGAAGTCTCCAGGGATGAACACCCCGCAGTCCTTCCCAGGCCCTGTCCCAGGGCTGCTCTCACACACTGCCCCATTCTGCAGCTTCCCAGGGAGAGTGAGGCTGGAGGGTGCAGTGTTGGAGGCTGGGGGCAGAGGCTTGCCACATGGCCAAGGAAATGGGGAAGCCCAAAGAGAGCCAGGACTGCCCCCAGGGTCAGGGAGGATTGTCAGTGTTGCTTTGAAAAACAGGGAGTTGTGCCTAGAGGAGAAATCTCAAAGGGAGCTGGCAGATGAATTCAGGGAGAAGAATCAGTGTGAGTGGCAAATTCTTTGTTAAGCTCATCAGTTGACACTCCTGTGTAAGAGCAGAACTTGGAGAGGCTACGATGCTGTAATTAACATTTTAACAAAGTGCTCAGTGAGAGGGGCCTGGAAGGGCTGCCCTGCCAGACACCCTCTGCAGATGCAAGGGTTTGTGTCAAACCAAAGTGCTAGCAGGGGAGACAGCAGGGCAGGCACATGACATTCATCTTGAGGCAGAGCAGCTGAGCTGCTCGCTGGGCACTCATTTCTCCCTTAAAGCTGCCTCAAGCACAGCAAACAGGAGTGTGGCTGGGCAGCCAGCCTGGGCTCAGGCTGTGCAAGGCAGCACAGACACTGAACGTGTATGTAGGACCCTCTTTGGTGAAGGAGAAGCTACTGAAGACAAAGATGACCTCAGGGTGCACCAGGGAGGCACAGCTCCAGACTTGCTGTGTTTCTGTCTGTCTCAGCAGAAGCTTTGGCCAGCTCAGCTGGGCTCAGTGGAGCTGTGTCCCCCGGAATCTCCATGAGTCACCGTGGCTGGCACCCCTCTGGGCAGCACATGGCAGGCTAGGGAATATTTCATGTCTTTGTCATCTGAGCAGAAGGTGGCTCATTCTTGGTGGGCTTGGTTGGCCCCAAACTGGCTGAGATGGATGATAAGTCACTTCCAAGCAGTAGCGTGTGAAGGTTGTAGGGATGCAGCTTTGGCCTGGGTAGCCTGTGGAGCCCTGGGACCTGTGTGCATGGCCTCCAGGTACCAGGGATTTATTAATGGCCTTGAAATGCAGCAGCACCACTTAGAGCCAAGCAGATCCTCACACTGCCTACCCACACTCTGCCTGTCAGCAGCTGCCACAGCTCGGGGTTCTGGAGGGCTGCACCGCATCCCTGCCTTGAATTCCTTGGATACCTTTTAGCAGAACATGGTTTCCTTGGCTTTGGGCAGCTCTTGGGTTGACTCAGGCTCTTCCTGCTGTGCCCAGCTCATGATAGGCATTCTTGTCTGGAGAGGCATGTGTTGTCACTTGGGTCTGGGCATGGATGAGAGCAGCAGAATGTTGTGGGAGGCACGACTCAGGTCCATGTGATGGCAGAAGTGTTGGAGCACAGAAGGGTTGGAGGCCAGCTGTGAGGATGGCTCCTCTGGGCTCTGGGCTTGCTGCCAGGCAGTGGCAGAGGTCAGGATCAGCGAAGCTGGGGAGACGAGCCCACAGCAGGCACATGGCCTCGTGTTTAGGCTGGGAAGACCAGCTCAAGGTCAGAGGAGTTGGGACAGCAGGAGCAGTCGGCAGCTTGGGCATGGCTCTGTACACAGGCAGTGGGGCACGGCTGCAGATGTTTTGTTACAGACTCACTGCAGTGTTGGTGACATGGGCTCAAGGATGTCCCTCCTGGAGCAGGACTAGCCAAAGCATTAATGATCCACCTCTTGATTCCTTGCAGGTGTCCTTGGGCTCTCCTGCTCTCCTTCCATGCCCTGAGCCATGAGGCTTTTGGATCCAGGGCTGTTATGTGCTGGCCTTGTGCACCCGAGGTAAGAGGTTCCTGCTCTTACCCAAATATGGGCTATAGGGTGAGCTGTCTCCAAGAGGGACAGTGTGTGGGGTTAGTGTGGCTCCGGGGTGCTCAGCCACGGGGACATCCATGATGGAGCTCCTGCTCTGCATGGGGTGGGTGTGCTGGCACATGCCCTGTCCCACAGAGGGCTCTGGGGGACCCCTGTGCCAAGTGCAGGGGGACAAGAAGTCCTGCTGGGACTGAACCCTTGCCTTTCTGAAATCCAGGCATGGGGCTAATGAATCACCCAGCAGCAGGACAGCCCAGTAGGAAGCTCTGCTGAGTGCAGCCACCTCAGCCTCGTGGGCACCAGTGGCTTCCTCCCACCCACGTGGAGGTGGCCCTTGGCATTTCCATCATCAGCAAAGCTCTTCCGGTGCTCCTGGTGTCCCAGGCACAGTGTTTAATGAGGAGGGATAACGAGGGTAGGACATTCCTGCAGGAAATGTTGCTCCTCCGTGAGCACAGTCATTCTCTGACCGTGGAGTTTGAGAGCTGTGTCCAGCCTCTGCTCTCCTCTCTTTTCCCAGAATCAAGGACAACGCTGTTGGGAAGTTGAGCAGTGGAGTTGGCAAGGATATAGGGGAGAAGGGTGACCATGCAGTCAAGGTGGTGGGGGTAGAAGCTGGTGGTGTGGAGGTGTCCTCCCAGACACCTCTTGGGCCCCCAAAAGTCCCCAGGATCTTCAGTGAGGTGTGGGCACTGACCATGGTGGAGTGATCTGCTGTTGGTATCCCTGGGCAATCAGAGAGCATGTTGGAACAGGTTTCATAGAATCATGGAATATCCTGAGTTGGAAGGGACCCACAAGGATCATCAAAGTACAACTCCTGGCCTTTCACAGGACATCCCAAGAATCACACCATGTGCCTGAGAGCATTGTCCAAACACTTCTGAAACTCTGGCAGGCATGACCACTACCCTGGGGAGCCTGTTCCAATGCCCGACAGCTCCCTGGGTGAAGAACCTTCTCCTAACATCCAACCTAAGCCTGGCTGGACACAGCTTCTTGCTGTTCCCTTGGGTTCTATCGCTGGTCACCAGAGACAAGAGATTGGTGCCTGCCCTTCTGCTTGGGAGGAAGCTGTAGACTGCCATGAGGTCTCCCCTCAGTCTCCTCTTCTCCAGGCTGATCAAGCCAAGTGACCTCCCTGCTCCTCATACAGCTTCACTTCCAGGCCCTTCACCATCCTGGTAGCTCTCCTTTGGGCGTTAACAGGACCCCCAGGTGACGCTGGGCAGGTTTGGTGACGCTGGCACTGGTGCCATCTCCGGATGTGCTGCTCAGGGCACCTCGCTGGCAGGTCCTGCTGGTATGTGGTGCCTGCTGGAGAAACCTGTCCCAGCATATCCCACTGTTCAATCAGCTTCCCTGAATGCTGCTGCTCAGGCTGACGGAGCTGCCTGAGGAGCTGAGCTCACTCATTCCCAAGGGACCTGTCAATACTGTCAATTGTGACACAGGCCTCTGCCAGGGAGAGGTCATGTTTTTATCAGGCCTTGCTAATCCCTGTTTTCTCCCCACCTTTTTCCCCTGCCCATGCATCCCTCAGTGAGGTGTTCAGCAGTGATTTGATTGCTGCGGGACAGAGGTCGGATTACCCGATGTTTATCAGAGCACAGGTATGTGAGCTGTGGGTCCAACCACGGTGGCCTGGACACCTCAAAACTGCTGCTTGGAGCAGGACAGGCTGTCCTAGACCTGGCCCACGCTCACTTTGCCAGCAGTGCTGAATGTTGACCCCCAGCAGCCTCTGCAGGGGCTGGCTGGGGTGCGCAGGCTCTGCCCGGCTCTCCCTGCAGAGTCTCCTGACCTCTCAGGTCTACGGTTCAGCTCAGGAGAGAGCAGAGCAGGGTAATAACAAGAGGGACATCCCAAGGTGGGTGCCAACACAGCTGGGAGCCATGTGGGTCAGCCAGGCTGGTTTCCCTGGAGCCAAAAGAACCAGAGCCAACCAGTCCTCAAAGCCTCACTTTTGTCCAAGTTGGAGGTTTCCCCAGAAAATTTTAATGGGGTTTTCTGTCTGGGAGATTGAAACAGAAGGTTTTGCTTCCTTGCTTCGTCCTTGAGCAGTTCCATGGCTACCTCAAGCCCCTGCTTACCCTTGAGGGCTCTTCTTGTCCCCTGCCCTGTCTTGGCAGGGCTGCTCTGAGCACAGCTGGGCCAGCATGGGGACAGGGGAGCGTGGAGGGGGTCCAGGAGAGGGGGGAAGGTGGGTGAGCAGGGTGCTCCAGTCAGGGCTGCACGGAGACATTGCTGTCCTTCTGCACCAGCATGGTAAATCGTGGCTTTTGTCTAAAAACCACTCATTTTGTGCTGAAAATTCCTCATGAGAGGTGCTGCTTTTTGTGACTGTGTGAGGTGCCAGTGCCAGCTTGTGCAATGTGCAGGTGGGTGCTGGTGCAGCCGCCATGCCGAGGGTGGTGTGGGCACACATGTGAGGTGCCTGGGCATGACACTTCCACCGGTGAATCCTTCCTGTCACAGCCTCCCACTGAAGGGTGGGATGTGCAGATGTGAGAGGGGCAGGGGTGGACAGGCTGATCCTTCCCAAGCGGGCCAGAAGCGGGGAGGCAGCTCCTCTCCCTGCGTGTCCGAGCGCTGATGCAGCAGCCCGGCAGTGTGTGGGTGTGCTGGAACTGTGCTGCCGAGGCAGGGCGCTGGTGTTGGCTAAGTGGCCTCAAAACCCGGGGACTGTCTTGCACAGCCCCACGCAGCAGAGAGGGCACGTGCCTGATGGGATGGGATGTGTGTGCTCAAGATTCGTGTTTTGAAACACAGCAAGGCATAACCTCGCCTTGATCACAGGGGCCACGATTAATTACAGTGTGAAGTGGGGATGGGTACACTCAGCTGCCATCTCAGGGAGGCTGGATGGAATAGCTGCATCCCTGAAGGTGCTGGGAATGAGTTAGGGCTCAGAGGGATGGACACACCCTTACATTACCCACCGGATTTCTTTGTTATTTTCTATGCTGCTCAAACCAGGACTAATGGCCAGACCTGTTTTCCTGGCTGTGCCATGCGTGGGGTAGCCATGGGGCAGGGGGTTCCATGGATGAAGAGCAAGCTACTCTGTAGGTACCAGTGCTGGCACAGGACAGACTCCCTTCACGTGTAGGAAAGCCCAGGTGAGTCCCAAAAGTCTCTGACACTGGTGGGAAAATGTCAGGCCCCAGCACCAAACCCTGCCACGGTTTGGTGAATGGGAACAGGAAGCCAGGAATTTCAGCATAATATCATTATAAGGCAGAACTTGTGTGCAGTCCCACTTTCCTCACACTACAGTAATCTGTCTTGAGCTTTGTCTTCAGTGCCTGTGCAGCTCAGCTTAGTGCAAGTTCTCCTAAACCCAGCTTTAAGGTGCTCTCCTAAGCTCTTACAGGTGGAACAGACCTGCCTAGGAGGCCCGGGGCTCATCCCAGCCAGCTAACCCATCTGACACAGTGCAACTCACCTGGCCTGCTCCTGCTTACGAAAACCATTCTTGGAAAGTTCTATTACTACTGGTTTTAGAACATATTTTTAAATACTTTTTTTATTGTGGCTTGGACAGGCCTCCTCCACCTGCCCAGGTATTCTGACGGAGGAATGCTGAAGGGTCAGGCTTGGGGCAGTTGCGCCTCCCGCTCCCGTGGACAACCCCGGAATGGTTTCCGGAGCATGTGCTGCTCACCCAGGTATCATTTGGCTCACAGACGTAAACACCAGTCTCACTGCTGAGGTCAGGAGGGAAACCTCTCAAATTGCTGTGCACCTCAGGGTCACATCACGAGTTTTCCTGCCTAGTTAACTCACTCCATGGGATGGATTTCCTCCTTCAGCGGATGGACGTAGGAGGGAGCTTCCCTCACCCTGGGCACCTGCAGCAAACCTGTGTGGTGGAGCTGTTGCACGAGGCACTGTCACTTGCTGTGGCCCCTGCCAGGCTGTGTGGCCTCCTGCCATCCCAGCCACGTTGTGCCAGGTGAGTGGCAGCTGCTGAGTCTGCCTCTCACTTCGCATGCTCACCTATCTCTGCCAGCCCTCGGCAGCTGCAGAAGTGTTGCCTGCAGGAGCCCCAGCTGCTGCTGGCGGCAGGCGTGGAGCTGCAGAGCCCAGGAACATGGTGACATATTCCACCATCCTCTCTCTATATGTGACCTCTGGAAGGCACAGAGACCAGCTCATAGTGCTTTGCAGAATCCGGTGTGGGAATACAGGCCACACCTGCTTTGGTCTCTCTCAGCAGGGTGTGGTGCTGACACCCAAGGCCACAGGACCAAAACCCATCTGAGCTGAGGCCACACGGAGATTGGGAAGAGCTCCAGCATGTACCAGGAGCATGCAAGGATCAACCACAACCTCCAGCTCACCTTGCTCACCTCCGAGCCAGATAACAAGGAAAATTATGTGTCCCATCTATATCATGCTAGGGATCTCTCAGCTTTTGACCCTAAGTTAGCTGATGTGTGTCCTTTTGGCCTGGCAGGAGTGCCTGACAAGCCGGAGGCTTGGTCTGCCATGTGGAGACAGGCTGGGGAAAATGGGGTGACAGGGACCTCATGCGGTTCCACACAGGGAAGGGCAGAGTCCTGCACCGGGGCAGGAACAGCCCCCACACCAGTATGTGCTGGGCCACCCAGCTGGAAAGCAACCTGTCAGAGAAGGCCCTGAGGGTGCTGGTAGGGAACAAGCTGAACGGGAGCCAGGAACACACCTTGTCAGGGAAGAAGGCAAATGCTGTCCTGGGGGCAATTAGGTGAGGGCTGATAGCAGGCACAGGGGCGATCCTTCCCCTCTGCTCAGCACTGCTCGGCCCACACCTGGAGTGCTGCATCCAGTGCGGGGCTGCCCAGCAACAGGAGAGACGCTGGAGAGCTTCCAGAGGGGTCCACTGCGATGGAGAAGAGCCTGGAGCATCTCTCCTGCGAGGAAAGGCCGGGCGCGCTGGGGCTCGTCCCGCCTGGAGGAGGCTCGGGGGGTCGCGGGCAGGCCAGCACGGCTCTGCGGCCCCGCTAGGAAGCGTTTTAACTGCGAGGAGCTGTGAGCAGCCGCAGCCCCGAGCGCCCGGGTGTCCGGGCCGGGCGGTGCCGCGCGGGGGAGCTGCGCCCTCGCCAGCGGGACGGGACCGGGAGAGCGGCCGGGCCCGCCCGGACACCCGCCCCCAGCCCCCGCACCCTTCGGGAGCGGTCTCCGGGAGAGGGGGGTCACCAGAGCCGCCAGCTGTCCCCAAAGGATGGGGCAAAGGGCAGGATGTGCCGCCTGTGCTGTCCCTCTGTCCCGCCGGTCCCAGCACGCCCCGACACTGCAGTGAATGGCTCCCCGCATCCAGTGCCGGGGGCATCCCGGGCCTTAAGCCTCCCACCGCCACACCGTGGCCTGGTTTGACCCGCGGTGTCTCCCTTCTCCCTGCTGCAGGGCCCCCGCACAAGGCTCTGCCCTCGCAGGGGCCCAGACAAGCACAGGGAGGTGAGGCAGCGAGGACGTGCTTTCAGGGAGCAGGTTTTTGCACTCACGGCTCCAGGCACAGACATGCTTGTTACCTGTCTAGAGGCTGTTAAACTCCCTTTTCCCCATGGTGATGGTGATGTTTTTTCTTGTAGCACTTTGAAGAGCACTGTCTACCTGCATCCTCGGGCAGCCCTGGCTTTGCTCGAGCCCAGTAACACAGAATGGGGTCAGGCAGGGGGATACTAGGGCCTCCTGCTCAGAGCAAATTTTGGGCCAGCCTCCATCAGCGAGACAGAAAAGCCAGAACCACACCTTCTTGCTCTGCTGTCCTCCTCAATCTGTGGATTTGTCTTGTTTTTTTTCTTGAAGGAGGAATGTTCAGACTCTAGAGATTACTGCTCTGAATGCAGAGTGCCTGTTGCTTTCTCTCCTTGCCCCCAAAGGACAGTCTTAAACCCATCTTTAACCCAAAGTAAATATCACCAGAAATGCTTTCTTCCCCTTAGAAAGAAAAGAAATCAACAAGGGATGTCAGTAACATATGAAATCCTTCCTTTTAATTTTGAAATACTGTGGTTGATTTGTTTTCCTTCTGTTTTTCCAGCCTTTGAAAGCGATCATTAGGAAAAGGCCTCCACAGTTTTAGGTGCTGTTTGCAGTGGCAGCTCTCAGGGCTGGTCTCGCTGCCAACCCTGGCAGTGCCATGACTGCACGGGGGTCTGCTCCTCTGCCCAGCTGGGCACGGGCTGGGGGCTGCAGAAGGCCTGGTCTGGCAGCCTCGGACAGTCTGTGCTGACAGATGGAGTAGCTGCCCTCAGGGAAGTTGAGCCATGGAAACAGAAGTGGAGGAGCTGGTGCTCAAGGGACCTATTATCCTTGAGACAGGCTGCTGGAGGGAGGCTTTTAGAAATGCCTTTTGCCTCCCACTGCTCTCCAGTTGCCCAAAGGTTGGCTGTCCTTCTCCTCCCAGCCTCCCTGGTTGCTTCCTCTCCTGCTCTGCCCTGCTCAGCCTTGCTACAGGAGCCCACACGGCCCTGCCCCCATCTCCACAGGCTTCCCTTCCTAGGGAAGCCAGAGGAGAGGGAGGCACAGCGCCATCCCACACGAATCCTGAGGTCAGCATCTTCTGCCATCCGCTGTGCCACAGCCACTTCCTCTCTCACACAAGATGTTTTCTTTGTGTCTGGCAGCTCCATCCCCCCAGAGTGACCGTGAGAGAGAGAGGTGGGATGGAGGAGCTGGAGTCCCCCTAAGGAGGGTGCCTGGTCCCAGGGCTGCAGGCACCAAGTTTGGGCTGGTTTTGGGACACGTGTGCATTAGGGACCGGGGGTGCTTGGCTTGTGCACAGCCTTGCTTCAGCAAGAGCTTATGTGGCCTCTCGTGCCACTTGCTGTGTGTGTGACTTCTGCCTGTGACCCATGGGCATGTTCTGAGGGAAATGTGAGCCCGTGCCGTAGCTGGGACATGGTGCTGGCCTGCGTTGGTGTGTTTATAGGGGCATCTCAGGCTTCTTTCCGTGTCACAGAGGCCCAGCCATCGGCACGGCAGAGCAGACACCTCCGCAGCGGAAGATGCTGTGCCTGTGCTTTCCCTGGGAACAGCATGTCCAGAACATTTCCGTTTGGCAGGAGGCGCAGAAGGATACAGGACTGCCAGAGCGCGGCCGCTTCCCGACGGCGTCAGCCCGAATTTCAGTGAGCACACAGAGGTCTGCACTCATGGCTGGGAGCCTGCCTTGGAATACGCTGCTTGCGTGACCCCAGTGTGTGCAGCGTGACTGGAGAGCCACGGTATGCCGTGCCATGCCGTCGGGAACACTTCCCTGTCACCCAGAGGATGGAGGGTGAGAGACAGGGTGTTCTGGAGATGGAAAAGGAGCCAGGCAGCCCCTAAGGATGGCTCTCCGTCCGCCCCCAGCTCCCCGGCACACAGCAGGGGTGGGATGCACAGGTTGGCCGGCTGCTGACCGGCAGCGCAGGCCCTTTGGGGAGGTGGCTGGCGGCTCCCCAGAGCAGCCCCACGTGCGGGGGCTCCCCGCAGCCTGCTCCGGGCGGGCGATGCCCGAGTGCCCCGCAGNCGCTGCTGCTCTGCCTGGCCGCGCTGGGCGCCGGCTGCCGGGCAGGGACCCCCCCCGCCGGCACGGCCGGGCCCTCCGCCGAGCCGCTGCAGGACGAGGCGGACAACCAGGAGAACATCCTCTCCCAGGTACCGCGGGGGCTGCGGGGCTGCGGGCACCTCGGGGGTGCTGCGTCCGCGGCGTGCGGCTGGGCACTGCCGGGTGGTGCTGTGCGCACCCTGCGGGGTGCTGGGTGATGCTGGGTGTTGTACGTGCTCGGCAGAGCTGGGTGATGCTGAGTGTACACTCTCGGCGGTGCTNATGCTGGGTGTACACTCTCGGCGGTGCTGGGGGATGCTGGGTGTACACTCTCGGCGGTGCTGGGCGATGCTGTGCACACGCTGGGCGATGCTGGGTGTACATTCTCGGCGGTGCTGGGCGATGCTGTGCACACTGGGCGATGCTGGGTGTACACTCTCGGCGGTGCTGGGCGATGCTGTGCACACTCTGGGCGATGCTGGGTGTGCACTCTTGGTGATGCTGTGCACTCACCCAGCACTGCTGCTGAGCACTGGAGGAAGTTTATCACCCGGGGCGCAGTGAAATCACTGAAGCCCGTCTGGGAGCACTTCACAGACTCCATCCTACCATTTTTCAAGGGAGACTCAGTGAAAGGGGAACTCCTTGGGAGGATAACTTGGAGCCTCTTTGTGTGCCGAGGGGAGGGATCCAGGCTCTTTCCCTGCCAGTGGGATGCGGTGGAGGTTTCTGTTAGATTTGGCTGATCAGGCTGTGTGTTATTATCTGCCCTCGGAAATGGCTAACGCAGAGACTATTGGAAACGTACAGCCAAAGTTATTTTTGTGCTTGGGCTTTCAGAAGCGCTGTCTGCAAATCTCTGTAAAGGAAATTCCTGGCATTGTATAGGGCTAATCAGAAATACTGCTTCACCACCAGGTTATGCTGCTTATAGGGTGGCTTTCAGTCACTCTTCCAATGTACCCTTACCCTGCTGGCCTGTGTAAAACTGTCTTGCTCTGGGTAGCAGGTGACTTATTTGGTCTTTTGGACACTGAGCATTAAAAGAAAGCAGAATTGGGTTTGTATTTAAAATTATTGTATTTAAAATTTAAATTTTTCATTCTGCACACAGTGGAATAAAAAATACCCTGTTGGAAGAAGCCAGTTTTTATTTCCCTGGTAGGCAGCGATCAGCCCTGCGCTCTCTAGAAAGCTCCTTTGCTGGCAGATTCTGGAAAAGCTGGTCAGTTTCCTCGAGGCTCAGGGTATCCAGAGTGTCCTTGTTAGGACCTTGAGCTAGTCCCTGGCTGTGCAGGCAGAGGACGGCAGGTTTGCTAACTGCTGGTGACCTGTGCTCAGCTGTTAGGTGACTACGACAAGGTGAAGGCGGTGTCCGAAGGCTCCGACTGCCGGTGCAAATGCCTGGTCAGACCCCTGGGCCGCGGCGCCTGCCAGAGGATTAACGAAGGCGCTTTCAGAGCCGAGGATTTTTACACGGTGGAAACCATCACGTCAGGACCCAGCTGCAAGTGTGCGTGCGTGGCCCCCCCCTCGGCCCTCAACCCTTGCGAGGGCGACTTCAGGCTGAAGAAGCTGCGGGAGGCAGACAGCAGCGACCTGAAGGTAGGAGAGCAGCTTCAGCTCCTGACACTTTGGGGACAAGGATATCTTCTGAAGCCTTTTCTTTCTAAGCTTTTTCTAAAAAAACCTTTATTTTCTAACCTTTTCTCTCTAAATCATCTCCTAGTTACATTTATATCTGCATGTTTGATATAAAAATCAAGCTCAGCTTAAGGGATTGAGTCAAGCAGCTGCAGTGGATGATTCACTCAATTCATCCTGTGCTGCTTGGGGTTCACTGTGGCTTTCTGTGCTGAGAGCCCAGTAGGGACTGGGCTGCTCCCTGCCCTTTGTCCAGCTCCAAATGTCCCTGGAGGACAGCTCTGCTCCACTCAGCAGCTGCCAGGTCTTTTTTCTGTTGCAGAGAGGGACTCCCAGGGACCCACGCAAAAAAGCTGTTTCGGCTTCCATGGGCCAAAAGCTGCTGATGCGTCAGCATGAGGGTGTGATGCACAGCTGGCTGATGGCAGGAAGGATTTGTTGTTTTGAATGCTGACACTTCTCTACTATGCAGTATTTTATCTCTCTAGTAATATATACCTCTTGTCCAAATGTGACAATGTTTGTTCTAAGTACTCCTGACTTTTACTGGATGCTGGTGTGGCAGCTGGCAGCAGACCCTGCTGGGTTTTCCAGTTTGCTACCAGTGTAGGGCAGCAGAAAGTGCCACTGTCTTGGTCCAGTCCTGGGGAGCCCCTGGAGCGGAAGGTGGAGTGCTGGTGGCACTGGTGCCCCTGGGTCCCTCTTGGGTGGGAAGGCAGGCGGCGTGCGAGGTGCTGTGGGGCAGCTGCCACCGAGGCCACCACGATGGGCTTGTTCTAATTAATTTGGAGCTTGACGATGGGTTTCATCTTGTCCAACTGCAGATAGTTAGCAGCTTCTTGTCCAAGCACCCCTGCAGCTAGGGAAGATAAACAGACACAGGCAGACAATCCATCATTCCAGGGGAGGAGGAGTCCCAGACTGGAGTTGTTTGGTGGTCCCTCGTCTGGGGAAAAGCCAGGAGGTCCCACGTGGCCTTAGATGAGAGTCGTGAGCTCTCTGTGGTTAGGGGAGGGACACCCCCGAGGTGACAGAGCCACCGCTGAGGTCCGGTGCCGGAGGCAGGCAGAGCTCCTGCACCAGCAGCTCCCTGCGCTCTGCGGAGCCGGTCAGCCTGCAGGAGGAGCAGAGCGGCGTGCCGGGCTGCGCCCTTGGCTCCGGCTGCTCTTCCCACCGGGGAGCTGCTCACAGCCAGCTGTGGTGTGAAAGCCTGTCCTCTAGGAACTGGCCCTGGCTCCCCCGCTTATTTCGCAAGGACTCGCGGCCAGGCGATTTCACAAGGTTTATCCAAACACACACACGCGGGGGTTTTGTTTTCTGTGCCACCAAGGTCCGTCCCAGGAGCTGGGCAGCAGGGTTGCTTTCCCTCCAAGCACAGAGCCCCTCCTGGGGTCGGGATCACTGGAAACAGCTGCTTCTTGTAGGAGAAGCTGGGAAGTAGCAGAGGACACAGCTCCAGTTCTTACGCTGCTCATGAGGAGCAGCTCCCACAACTCCTCAGTGAGGGGCCTGGTGAGGCCACCCCATAGCTCTGAGCAGTCCCAGAGGGTTTTACTTTCTTTGCTGGTCCAACAAGCATTGCTCCTGCCCAGTCCAGCGGCAGGAAGGGCACAGGGCCATTTGTATGTTGTGTTTTACCAGACTTTCTTATGCTCTAACACAAAAGCCCTGGGTACTCCATGTGTGGGAGAGCCGTGGGAAGTTCCCTCCCTTGGGTGGGCTGGAGGATGAGTTCCTGAGGGAATGGTGAGAGAGAAATCCAGGCAGCAGGAACATAGCCCTGGGCAACCAAATTCAGTTGAATGGCTGCACTGGTCTTCCCAGCTGAAGGTTTCAGTCCCATCCATGCCTTTTGCAGGGTTCAAAGGGAATTCATGGCCCATCAGACCACTGAGAGCCAAAGTCCACAGTGGGTGAAGGGAAGGCAGCAGTGAGTTGATAGGAGCATCAGCGTGGTCTTCAGGGGAAGGTCAGCGTGGTGCTGGCAGGGAGTAGCCTAATCTCAGATCTATTTTTGTGCAGTTGCAGCGTGCTGCCTGTAGGCACAGCGGGTGTTGTGGGGGTCTTGGTGCAGAGTCAGTGCGAGGAGGCTGTGCTCAGGATCATTTGGAAGGAGGTTAATGCAGTCTGCAACCTTTGTGCATCGATGGAAATTCTCCAGCCTGGAGGGAAAGCGCTGGTCTCCAGTGGCTGTCTGGCAGGCTGTGTGCATTGTATTGGTCGTCTCCATCCAGCTCTCAGTGGAAAGTGGATGCACAGCCATAAAACAGCTCTTGTCTCTTAATGCTGCCATTTTATCTGGCCCAAAAAAATCTTTCCTTTGCTGTCAGCTCCACAGGGAGACTGCAGAGGCCGGGGTGGAAACTCCAAGTGCTGCCAGCAGTGCTGCCTGTGATTCTCCCATGTTTATGAAGCTCTGTTGACCAGTTTGTAGCTGCTGGGAGAAAATGTCACTGCCCTGTAGTAATTCCTATGCATTGAAAATCCTGCTCAGCCTTTGGGGCTGTGAAGTCTGCAGCACCATGCTGGACATGTGGGGACACATGGGACCAGGGGGAGGTGGCCCAGGAGCATTTCCCACCAGCCTTGCCACGCTCAGTGTTGTCCTCTGTGGAGCAGCACCAGAAACTGGACAAAATGCAGAGCAAGGGCATTGCTGTCCGGATCCCCAGGAATGGTGACCAAGGGCTGATCCTGGCAGGACACGGGCAGAGGGCTGACTTAAATACAGGGTGTCTGTGAAATGGGTGGCTGCAGAAGAGGGCAGCATCCCTCTGATAAAATTGTTCTCCAGGAAGGGAACTGCTGCCAGGCTGGCACCGAATTTCTATTTCTTCACTCTTGCAATTTGGGAGTATTTTAAAATATTTTAACAAGTTTCTTCTTGTTCCAGGAAAAAGAGCACAGGATGGCACAAACTCAGAGTCTGATCTCAAACTGAGCTGCCTTTTTCTTGTTGCCTCTTTTGCTGGCAGCCACATCACTGGTGCACTAGTTAAGCCTTTGGGCTTGTGGGAGAGCCTGCCTAGAGCTGGCAAAAAGAGCAGCACTTTACCTTGCTCTGCTACTAATCCCCAGCACCCAAAACGTGCTCCTGAAGCCCTGAGGCTCTGTGGAGGTGGCGTGTGTTGCTCTGCATGCCGTGCTCTGACCAGGGCAGCAATGCAGCAGGGAAGACTTGCTTTCTAATCAAAATTCTTGCACTCGGATGGGTGCATCGCCCTTGGCTTTCCGGCTGAGGAAACTCCGTGGGGTGTGTTACAGCAAGTGCTGCTGCCTGACTGTGTTCTCCCCTTGCCCTGCAGCTCTCCTCCATCGTCGAGATGCTGGAAAGTGCCTTTTATGGCTTGGACCTTCTGAAGCTGCACTCAGTCACAACCAAGCTGGTGGGGCGGGTGGAGAAGCTGGAGGAGGTGAGTGAGTCCTGCTCTCCTTCTGCAGCGTCCTTGCCCTCAGTGGGACTGGCCTCCAATCAAGTTCCTGCTGCCTTTGGTGCATTCAGAGCCGCGTTGCTTGGGAAGAAATGTTAATTAACTATTTGGCTGAAACTAAATCAGACCACACTTGGATGTCTGAACTAGACCGGACCACAGGCAGTGGCCAGTGCATCCCCACCCCATCAGCCTCGCCTGACCCTCTCCAGCTCCCCCAGTCCCTCAGGGCCCAGACTGGGAGCAGGATCCCAGCTGTGGCCTCACCAGGAGCAGCATCTCCTTTGGGTCAGAAGGCCCTGCTGTTAAGTTTTTCCTCCTCTCAGTTTTACTTGTGTGCTGGTGTGATGCTTGGTCTCAACCAGGAGCTTTTGTGCTGTTTGATGTGGAAGCGAGAGGTTCGGGACTGGTGCAGGGGTATGCTCAGCAGGACTGTGGGGAGCCAAGGAGCTCAGATTCCTGAAGGACCAAGTTACATCTTGGCCTGTGTTAAAAACGAGCAGAACCCTCAACCTTCCATTTTATTTTAGAGCAGACTTACAGTGAAATAATTTTCACTTCCATACAGTTTAATATTTCTTTGGCTAGCACAGCATAGGGTTTGCAGTTTAGGCTGTGCTCAGCTATGTAGACACAGGTTGCCAGATTAAATACTGGAGTTTTCTCCCGTGGTCCGTATCTGGGACGGTAATTCCACATTCTTGTCAGAGTGGAGCAGTCCTGTTCATCTCCAGCCAGGAGGCGAGAGGCGATTATTTATAAAGCCAAAATTCCGCTTGCAAAGTGTTTCGGGAAGGCACGGCGTGCTCCATCCCAGGGTCAGGAAGGAGGCAGCTGAGGGGAGCATGCTTGCCTAGGGGGCTCTGGGTTTCCAAGCATGGAAATTGACCAAAAAGGGGTTTTGAGGTCTGAGAATAACAAAGCACCAATGTTCCCCTTTGCAATCCCACCCTCTTCCTGTGGTTCAGTGTGTTCTCCAGTTGTTACTTGGGTTTGCCAAGGGATTATTTCAGGTGGGGTTATCGCTGCACTCTGCTGCAGTGCCACAGTCGCCCTGCCTACCAGCCAGTTTCTGCAGGGGCATTCAGAGCCAGCGGTGCTGGTGGCACTCTGGGCATGTGGGGTGACCTTTGCAGCCTGGTCACTCTGCTCACAGCCCATTGCAGGGAGGCAGATGGGCAGAAAGCTCAGTGGGGCTGAAGGACTTTGGCTGGAGATGGAACTGTAGAGGTGTAGGAGCAGGGAATTCACATGTTGGGGTCTTTAATTTCCCAGAAGTGGGGCTGCAGGATCACATAAAAGCAGCTGAAGCTGCCTGCAGGCACTTGGATGGGATGGAGGAAGACAGGAGAGGCCTGGGTTAGAAGCAGATTGCCCAGTGCTCCGGGGCAGAGCCGAGCTGATGCAGGCAGCAGGTGTGAAATGCCTCCTGCTGCTGGCTTAGCATGGAAATTCCTGTTGGGAGGATGTGGAGGAGGATCACACCCTGCATCAGCCGTGGGGTCTGACACAGCGGACAGCTGAGATGCTGAACTGGAGCCTGGCATGGCTTCAAAGCATCACCCTCCCAGGCGGGTGTGCTTTTGGCAGCTGCTCCTCGCAGCAGCTGAGCAGCCTCCAGCAGCATCACAGGCCAGGCTTTGGTGGTGCCTCTCTGCTCAAGGGGAGGCAAATTCTATCCCTAGGCAGGTCATAAGCCAAACATTACGCAGGAGAAGTGATAAGGGCACAAGGCTGTTGGAATCAGTCATCCTCTCCAAAGGAGGATGGTGCTGAAAGCTGCTCCTGCGCTGCTGCTGGGAGAGCATGGTGAGATCTCCTGTTGCTCTGCTTACTGCGGCAAAACGCTTGCTGAAGTGTCCCTGCGTCATTGGGCTCGGCCTCAAAATGTCCTGGTAAATCTGTGACTCATGATTCTTGGGTAAAGACTGGGAATTCAGATGCCCGTGGAGGGGGCTGGGGGTTAGCCCCTCTGGTTTTGCAGATTAGAGAGTTTCATGAGTTCTTTCCAGTATAACAAGGTATTTCAGACAGATGGTGTTGGTAGAGGGAAAGAACCCCCAATCCTTGGTCCATGGAGTGCCTTCTCTAGCGAGGCAGCTCCTCTGCTTTGTCTTTAGCTCACAGCTGTCGCATCAGCTGGCAGTTCCGAGGTCACAGATGGAGGTCACGATGGGTTTTAGGAGAAACTAATGGCAGGACAGATTGAAAATGAAGGATCAGGGTAACCACCCCCAGTGCCTGTGCTAAAGTGCTTTGACTGATGTGCCACCTCTCCAAAGCAGTTGCTGCTTGAGGTGTAGAAGCCCAAGGAGTGATGAGCAGAGACTGCAACAATCCCTTGGGTACAGGGTGTGCCTGTACACCCTGCCTTGGGTTCAGGCTGGGGGACTGAGAAGGGCAAGGAGTTTTGCCTGCTGGATGAGCTGCAGCCAGCCCCAGCTCCCTGCTGGTCACAGGACAGCTCTCTGAGGGTCACTGGCTCTTGTCCTGTCCCCAGATTCTCAGGTTCTGTGGGAGCAGAGGGTGTTGGGGAGGAGCAGTCCCTGAGTGCAGGCACTGTGTGGCCAGGCCAGGAAAGTGGGATTAATAAATGCAAGATGAACTTGCTGCCACAGGACAAGGACACCAGGCTGACTTAAGGTGTTTCAGCTTGTCTTTTCCTTCTGTGAGCCAGCGAGTGTGGCTGAAGATGGGGGTTGAAGAGCCTCAAGGCCACTCTCCTGCTCCATGGGAACCTGCAGCAAAGAGTGGATCTGGGGTGTGCACACCAGGGATGGGGTTCCTGCATCCCACTGGGGTCAGGGGCATCTTCTTAGCAGCTGAAGTGCCCAGCCTCGTGGAGAATCCCCAGCTGTGAGCCCAGGATGGCAGCACAGAGCTCCAGGGCCATGGTTTGGGGGCCGCAGAAGATCCCTTGTGGTTAAGTGGGGTAAAGTCTCCTCTCTCGCTTTTCTAGGGCATGTCCAGGAACTTCACGCAGGAAGGCCAGCGGGCAGGAGCCAGCGGGGAGGAGGGTCTGCAGGATCCCCCTGCCAGGGAAAACTGTTCCAGGCTGCTCACCAACAGCCTGGCCGACATCGAGAGCTCTCTGCAGCGGGACGCTGAGGCTGCCTACACTCACTCAGAGGTACCAGCCACCCAGGCACAGCTCGGTGTCACTGCTGCTGCTCAAGCCAGCCCTGGGGTGTCTCCTGGATGTGACCACCAGCCTGGGGTGATTTTCTCCTCGGCTGGAGTGACCCTGTTTGTGTGCCTGCGACTCCAGTGTGCGCTGTCTCGGCACAGCCCAGCTGCTGCTGGGGTGGGATGTAGGTGGAAGCAGAGGGAGGCTGCTCCGTCGGCCTCCCCCCTTCCCACGGGGCTGTTGGTTTTCGAGGTCAGCGGTGGCTGAGCTGCTTGGAAAGTGTGATGTCATTGCGGGGCCGGCTGGGAAGCGGTGGGAAACTCAGAGCCTTTGATTAGCAGGGCTTGGGGCTCGGTGGAGGGACAGCCTGTCGCCCGCCTTCCCTCCCTCCCTCCCTCCCTGCCAGGCAATTACCCCTCCACCGCCAGCCCCTGCGCCTGGCTGGCTCCGGGCAGAGGCCCGGGCATCCCCCTGGCTCTGGCACCCAGCAGCAGGCCGTGGGGTCTGCCCAGCATGGGGACATCCTCTGCCTGCAGCCTCAGACAGGGGTGAGCGGGGTGTTTTGGGACAAGGTCTGTCCAGGGTGTCCTGAAGTTCTTGCTGCTTCAGTGGTGCTATCTAGGATGGCCCGTGCTCCTCTGATCCCTGCTGGGCGGCTCCTGGAGCATCCTGCCCTCACCCCAGTGTCCTTCTGCAGGGCAGTGGGAGGTGTCTGACAGTGGGGGACAGTTAGTGTGCCATTTCCAGCTCAAACAGGGGTGCTCAGCTCCTGAGGATGGCAGCAGCCTGTACTTGACTCCCCCCTGTGCTGCGGATCCTGCAGGGATGGGCTCCCTGAGCCCTGCTGGGATCAGGGCTGGGCTCCCACACGTGCACAGCGTGTCAGCGGGCAGGGAAGTGGCACCAGCCGTGCCGTGCCAGCGCTCTCTGCCCCAGGGACAGCCGTGCCCAGGCGGGGTGTCCGGCCGTGCTCCCAGCCCCACTGCCCTGCTCCCCACGCCATCGGCTGAGCAGCCGCTGCCTGCTGGAGAGGAGCCAGCCCCGGCCAGGCAGGGGAGCGGAGCGTGGGGCTTTTATTACCCCGAGTGACCTCATTTCCCGATATTCCCCTTTTCTCGCTGCTAATTGCAGCAGGGCCCATCTTCTCAGCCAAATGGGCATGGCTTCAACCCTCGGGCTGGTTTTCCGATTTCCTTTAATGAGATGAAATCCTTCAGACCTGAGCTGCAGCAGCTGGTCCCTGCCCCGGGGGGTTCCTGGTCCCTGCCTCGGGAGGTTCCCGCTCCTGCTGGGTAGGTGCCTTCAGCCTCTCTGCCCTGTGAGAACTCAGTGCACACTGCACACTCTGCAGATCAGCTGCTGCAACCGCCCCTGGCATGCCAGGGAGTGAGCCCTGCTCTGCCTGCCTGCCCTGCATCCCTGCATCCCTGCATCCCTGCATCCCACAGCCTGTGCCTTATGGAGCCCTGAGTGCTGGAACTGCAGGGTGGCACCGAGGATAGGGAGGAGCAGCCCTGCTGTCTCCTGGAGGGTTTCCCACGGCAGAATGGGAAACTGAGGGAGACCCTGAGGAAGGAGGGAGCTCAGATCCTCCTACCCAGCGTGGGGCTGTGCAGCCTGATCTGCCCTGTCGCCAGAGCGTGGCATTTCTGGTAACAACCTCCTGTGTCTCTTCCAGGGAAAATATGAAGAAAGATTCCTGAAGGATGAAACCATCTCCCAGCAGATCAACTCTGTGGAATCCCTCCCAGAGCTGCACCTCTCTCTGGAGGACAAGAAGCCTGAGCAGCTCTTGCAGAGGAAGCTGCGGGTGAGGAGCCGGCCTCCTTCCAAGCCCACCATTGTCCGAGGGGTCACCTACTACAAAGCCCAGTCCACCGAGTCAGAGAATGACATCGAGGAGCAACGTGAGTTGGGTATGCAGCCACGGTTGGTGGGATAGCTGGCTGCATCCCGCAGCAAACCAGTGCCTCATCCCCTGGGAACGTGTGGGCAAAGCGAGTGGGAGCAGCAGGGGGAGGTGGGACAACTGGTACCTCACCGCTGTGTGGCCTTTGAGCTGTGTCTGTGGAGCAGTGCAGCATTGTTATTCCATGGAAAATCCCTGCCAGCTAAGGAAATAGGTCACTGCTTTGGTTCGAAACACCCAGCATCAACACCTTTCCAGAATGAAATGGAGGTTTATTAAATATGTTCGTGTTTCAAATCCGCCTGCTCAATGGCATCCCGTGAGGTTTGTGCTCTGGAAGGCAGCTTGGAGCTCACGGCCCTGGCCGTGGTGGGAGCAGGGGCTGAGCCCTCAGGGACCAGTGGAGTGGGCAGCACGGGCAAAAGGACAAATGCCCTCAAACTGGCTCAGCAGCGAGGTCATCCAGCCCTGCCCTGCAGGGGCTTGTGAGCTCCGGGACATGAGGAGGAGCAAAGGGTGCCTGTGCTGGCTGGGGAGCCCCAGTGGTGCCCATGCCCTGGCTGCAACACCTGCTTTGGCATCCTGGGTTAGGTAGGTGGGATCTGGTTGGGAATGCAGCTGGGTCTCCATCCTGCCCAATCAGTCTCTGGGATGTGGCAGGGCAGAATTTCTCTCCATCACCTCCCGCTCTCCCAGCCTGAGGTGGTGGATGTGGCTGTGATGGTCTCGCTCACCTCCTGACATGGGCGCTGTCAGCCTGTGCAGTCCAGCCCTTCTCTGAGGGGACATGGAGAGGGATTTAGTACCAGACAGCCTGCAGGGGTGGGCAGGGAGCCAGCTGGGGGGGCTGTGGGGGACTGGCTCCCCTCGCTGCGGGGCTGACCCCCGTGCCTGTGTTTGGCAGCGGACGAGCTGTTCAGCGGGGACAACACGGTGGACCTGCTGATTGAGGACCAGCTCCTGAGGCCCAGCAGCAGGGCGGGTGAGGCCGTGAGGAAGCCCTCCCCGGTGGGGTGGCCGCCCACCCCTGGCAGCGCTCCCGCCACCCTGCCAGCCGCTGGCACTGCTGTGACAGCCATGGTGCCCCCGTCCCCTGCCACGCCGGACCCCACCGCTGTGAGCTGGCTGACCCCCACCCCAGAGACCGTGACTGCCCCGGCAGGGCTGGTGGAGGAGGAGACCCCACAGCTAGCAGCAGCCCTGGCCAGCACAGTGGTGGCCACAGCCACAGAGAACCTGCCCATGGCCACCCCTGCTGGAGGCTGGAGTGACATGGAGAGCAGCCCAGGAGCTTGGGTACAGGCGAACACCCCCATGACACCGGTCAGCCCGGCCATCCCCGCCACCCCAAAGGAGGGCCTGGAGGAGGAGGACATCAGGAACATCATTGGTGAGTGCCTGCAGGTCCTGCACCCATCCAGCTGTGTGTGTGGGGACTGGCTTGTGCCCACAGTGTGTCCTGCTGTAAGCACAGCATACCTGGATTTGGTCGCAGGTGGGAGGTGTCATGGAGATGGTGGCTGGGCAGCACTTCACTGGGGTGCCAGGTTTACTTATGAACTCTGGAACCTACTGGAGTTTCCTCCCACCTTTAGGGGCTGGGCTGGGCAGGGCAAAAAGACAGGACCATAGCCAGGCAGCAGCCTCAGCTGGAGCAGGGACATGGCTGAGGCTGTGGGGAGATGTTTGCAGGGTCTGGCCAGTGCTGGGCCTCACAAAGCTGCACCAGAGCCAAGATGGCAGGGGGTACCTGCTGGGTGAGCTGGAGGGGAGTGATGCCTCCAGGGTCAGCATGGCCACCCTGCCTCTGGCCTCACAAGCCTTTCTCTGCCCACGCAGGGCGCTGCAAGGACACGCTGTCCACCATCTCGGGGCCCACCACCCAGAACACCTATGGGCGCAATGAGGGAGCCTGGATGAAGGACCCCCTGGCCCGGGAGGAGCGGATCTATGTCACCAACTACTACTATGGGAACACGCTGGTGGAGTTCAGGAACCTCGACAATTTCAAGCAAGGTGGGTTTGCACCCTCTCTGATAGCATGCTAGCCACCACTCAGCTGATCCAAGTAGCATCCGCATTCCTGGGGATGCTACATCGTGGGGGGATGATCTGCCTGGGGACCCTCCCCTCTTGGGTGCTCAGAGCATGGGACAGGTCAGGCTGTGGCTGGTGGCCGGGGAGGGAGTGCAGGCAGAGCTGGGGGCAGAGGGTGCTGTTGGCATGGCCACCCGCCCCACAGCAAAGGGAGGGTCTCACCAGCCAGTGTCTGCCCTGCAGGTCGCTGGAGCAACTCCTACAAGCTCCCGTACAGCTGGATTGGGACAGGGCACGTTGTCTACAACGGCTCCTTCTACTACAACCGTGCCTTCACCAAGAACATCATCAAGTACGACCTGAAGCAGCGCTACGTGGCCGCCTGGGCCATGCTGCACGACGTGGCCTACGAGGAGTCCACCCCGTGGCGGTGGCGAGGCCACTCGGATGTGGACTTTGCTGTGGACGAGAACGGCCTGTGGGTCATCTACCCGGCCATCAGCTACGAGGGCTTCAACCAGGAGGTGATCGTGCTGAGCAAGCTGAACGCGGCCGACCTCAGCACCCAGAAGGAGACCACGTGGCGGACGGGGCTGCGGAAGAACTTCTATGGGAACTGCTTTGTCATCTGTGGGGTCCTGTACGCGGTCGACAGCTACAACAAGAGGAACGCCAACATCTCCTACGCCTTTGACACACACACCAACACGCAGATCATCCCCAGGCTGCTCTTTGAGAACGAGTACGCCTACACCACGCAGATAGACTATAACCCCAAGGACCGCCTGCTCTACGCCTGGGACAATGGCCACCAAGTCACCTACCACGTCATCTTTGCCTACTGAGACCCCCCACCACAGTGGGGCACTGCGAGCCAGGGGCCACCAGCACCTTTTATTATTATTTTTATTGTTATTATTGTTATTTTGTACAAATTGAAGAGTAAATGATGGGTTTTGTTTCAAGCTGGTTTTTTATGGCGGATTGTAGATCGATCCCCAGGCCAGAACCACCTCCTTCGTCTTTGCTGTATCCTTGCTTCTGATTTTCCTTCCCACGGGAAGGAGGTTCTCCTTTGGAAGGGCAGCCCTGGCTCTCCTGCCCAGGGAAGAGGAGGTGGCCCAGCCACAGTCCTCCTGATGATGTTTTTAGCTAAAGATGATGAGCAAGACACCCTGAACCAGTGCAAAGCTGCATGCACCAGGTCCCAGCGGGATGCTGATGCCTGCCTGTCCTGGTGGAGGACCTGCATGTCCCATGGGAATGTCCCGTCTCTCAGGACCATCTTCCCAGCTGACGGCCAGCAGGCCCTTTGGCGATCCTGCTGTACAACGGGGCTGTGAGCACAGCTCCAGCAGCCCCTGGTGCTGGTACTTACGCCGAGGACTGTCCCCTCCAGCCGGGGCTCTGCTCTTTGCAGGCTGCTCCGGGGGCCGGGCGCACCCCGAACCCTGACTCATGCCTGGAGGGAGCTGGCGGCGGGAGGGGGATGCTGTAAATACGTGTAGATGGCTTTTGTTTGTTCATTTTGTAACCCAAAGTAGTCCCCCTTGGCATTTGCTGGGTGAAGGCTCTGCTCAGCTGGGTGCTGGGCTGCCTGGGCAGGGGCTGGGGAGCCCTGGGGGCTGGTGGAGCCCTCGGGGCTGGTGGAGCCCTCGCTGTGCCACTCCATCTCCTACATTCCCTCTCAAATCCCTGCCCACCCTGGTCCTGGACCATCAGGATCCCCTCACAGGGGCACAGCCCTTGCCCTCCTGCCCAGCAGCATCTTGTATTTACCTGCTGTCAGTAATAAAGGATCCAGTACCTTCGCAGCTGTTCGGGGTGTTCTTTGGCTCTGGTTCACCCTCTGCGTGCATGAGAACGCACGGGGCTGCTCTGGGTGGGTTTTGGTTGGTTTGGGGAGAGCCAGTTTACACACCAGATGGGGACAAACCCCAGAGGGCTTTAGGCTGCTTGGGACCGGCACTGGGGCAGGGTGACATGGCCATGTCCTGCCCTGAGCAGAGCTTGTCTCTGACACCTCAAGTTGTCTTCAGGTCACTCAGGCTGCAGTAAGACCCTCATGGGCTCCTCTGCCAGGCTCTGGGTGAGCAGCAGGAGGGGGACTGGGTGCATGTGCCATGGGCAGTGCCAACACTGTGCCAAGCAGACCCACACTCCAGCCCAAGAGATGGCAGACACAGGACAGGCGTCCCAGTAATTTGCCTAAGGAAAACAGTATTAACAAGCACAATAATAAATATTAGTAATAAATAAAAGAAGGATTTTATTGCCTTCAGTACTAGGGACACAGAGAACAGGATTACACAGGATGAGAGACGCTCTCCACCACCAGAGCCCAGGGGTGCTGGCTGAGGAGGTGGTGCCGCAGCAGTCCTGAGCCCCCAGCCCCCACCAGCAGCCCTTCCCCAATGCCAGGCTGTGCCAAGCCCAGCCACCACCTCCAGCCCCTCCCCAGCTCCCTGGCAGCAAATGCCCCCCAGGGCAGCCAGCTGCCCCTACCCACGGCCGCGGGGGAGCCGCGTGCCTCTGGCTGAGGCACTGCTGGGGTTTTTGACTATTGTGTGAGCTGGCCCACAGTCAGGTGGGCTGGGGCCAGGAAAATGAACTGGTGCAAGGAGCGCAGCCAAACCCCTGGCCGAGCCCGGCTGCTTCCCAGCAGCGCGAGCGCCGAGAGGACGGGGGGCCTGCGCAGCCTGCGCCGGGGACGTGGCAAAGGGCACAGCTTTTCCATGGTGTTGCAAGGCACATACTTCACAGGGGTGTATTGCTCCTCATCCTCCTCCTCACTGCCCCTGGAGCTGTTTGTCTTGCTGCAGGATCAACCTTTATTTCCTAACAGCCACACACATACAC
This sequence comes from Dicrurus megarhynchus, assembly GCA_013399195.1. Lineage (NCBI taxonomy): Eukaryota > Metazoa > Chordata > Aves > Passeriformes > Dicruridae > Dicrurus > Dicrurus megarhynchus. The sequence goes on along the minus strand of VXAD01004603.1, from coordinate 4,979,604 downwards.
TAATAATAATAATAATAATAATAATAATAAAAAACCCCACATGAGCCAGTTAGCGCTCACACCATGAAGGAAAGGCAGCTGGCTGGCAAACTGAAGCCCATCATCTTCTGTGTGAACTGCAGAGGGGAAAAAAATAATGCAACATGCTGAAGTCATTATGCAAGGCTGATGCTCTGCTGGCGGCTCATCCCAGCTGAGCACCAGTGTGCTGGAGCTCCTGGGCCCAGCTCCAGCCTGGGGCTTGGCCAACAAACGTGGGATCAATGAACAGAGCTCCACAGACACTCTGGAATGGCAGCAGTTGGATGCACTCAGTGTTTGGGGCAAATGGAATGTTCCCCCAGTGCCCGGCGGGTGGCTGTCAGTGCTGGCGAGGCAGAGAGGGGTGTGTGGGGCTGAGTGTGTGACCTGTGTGGGGCTTCAGGAGAAGGTGCTGTGGCTGTGTCCCATGGAACTGAAGCAGCCCCTCTGCCCCAGCAGGGCCAGTGCTGCTCCACGGGCTGTTGTTAGCGGTGAAAAATATTAAATAGCACACACAAAAAACCCACGCAAACAAAAACCAGGAAGAAAAGAAAAAAAACCAAACTGAAAAAACCTAAACTTTCCAAATACATCTGCTGTGTGAAATCACTTCCCTTGGGCCAAGCCTTCAGCCGTGCAGCCACGAGGGCTGGGGCAGGCAGCAGCAGGATCCTGGAGAGCCAGGCAGGTGAGGGTGGGCAGTGCCTCAGAGGCAGCCCCGGCCCGCGGGCAGTGCGGGCTGCTCTGTCTGTAGTGCTTTAGTGGTCAGTGCGGGGTCCCACCACTCTCTGGCTGGCTGGGGCTGGGCTGCCCCTCCACACCGCTGCATCCCAGGGCTTTCTGCCGAGGGAGGCTGCACAGGCAGGGATTGGGGCAGGGACTGATGAGCAGTGGGGCTGTCTGGTCAGGCCCAGCACCTGCAGCTGGGAGTTGGACACTGCTTTCTCCTGCTGCCCGGGCACACCGCAGGGAGAGAGGCCCGATACGAAGCATGGGTGTCTGCTGCGATGTCTCTGGCTCACCTCCGGCAGCCTAACAGGGACGAAATTGAAAACAACCCACAATTTTGGACAGTGCATAAGTAGCAAGGATGGCCTGTGTCCCCCCACGCTGCATGGGGCCCCCAGGACTGTCGCTGGCAAGGAGCCAGCTGAGCTGCATAATCCCCAGGCAGGATGTGGCCACTGGGTAGGGTCAGGCACAGGAATGGGCTAAAGGGGACTGTCCCTGCCGTGCCCACGTGCCAGCAGCCCCAGGACCTGCCAGGGAAGGGGCTCAGGCTGGCGGCAGGACCTGCTGCATGCCGGGTGCTCCCCTGTCACAGGAGCTACTGCAGGGATTTGACAATGGCCCTCAGGGCATGGGGTGTCTCTGGGACGGAGGGGGATGAGCTGTAGAAGGTGTTGGTGTGATTTCTGCGCTGCTCTCGGAGGTACGGAGGGACAGAGGAACTTTTGATGTGGAGGATCCTGGTGTCCATCACTTCGCAGTCAATCTGCATCATCACCTCGTAGTCCTGCCCATTGATCACATTCTCTGCAAAAGTAAGGATTAATAAAAAAGGTCAGAGCTAGTCCTGCAAGCCAGGGATCCAACAGCACTAAAAGCAGAGCTTTCGGGGCCTTTTTCGTCTGGAGCAGGAGCTGCAGTGGGGGAACTCCCTTTCTGCAGCTGCACACACAGAGCTCCATCTCACACAGCAGAGCCCCAGACTGCTCGTGACACCTCAAAGAGCCCAGACCACACTTAGCATGTGCAGTCACACCTAGAAATTAATGTCTTCTATTTCCCCTTCTTCATCTGCACATAATTACTGACGGAGTTTGCACTGTGTAACATTTATTACAGAACTGTTGTTCTTGAGCCACTAAAGTATGGGAGTGATTGAAGATAAGGTTTATTTAAGAAAGCTGAGTGTTTCACTTTCTGTAACCCTCTTGACACTGAGGATCTTGAGGAATTTCTTCACCAGTTTATTAATAAAAAAAGCTAAAATGTGATCTCTCAAAAGAATTAACTGTGCCTCACTCCTGTCCTGACCTGGCTGTTGTACTTGAGTGATGTGGTGATATTGGGCAAGGCCATTCCCCTGACAGACCCCTGGACACAGGAAGACCCAGACCAGTACAAGGGACCCCAGTGTGGCCCCAGGCCCGGCACATCTGCTGCCACAGGAGCTCCTGGGCTTACAGGCTGTGCACATGGCTAGCATCTGCTGCCTGGATTTAAAGGTGGGAGACTATTCCCTGCATAGACAGTGTGCCCAGGAATGCAAGAGCTGAGATCGGATTTCCAGGCACGACCAATCCTTTCAGAGTCAGAAGACTGCCATTGGCAGGGTTTCCTTTCTGTGCAGAGGAGGATGGAAGATCACCTAATGGAAAGCGTATGGACTGGAGGAATGCAATATACATTACTAATTTTTACTGTTTTCCTGGATTAACTCTGACTCTGGATGACAGCTGACAACTGTGGCCGGACCTTCTTGTACCCCACGCCACCTGCAGAAGCCATTAGATCAACTATGTCTGGTATAGTAATGAAAAGCAGGAGCAAACCCTTGCTAAGGGGGCTGAGAGCCTGCAAGGGAAATCAAAGCTCCCACCTGCAAGAAATGAAATGGAAAAAGCTCTGTATGTGCCACCGAGAGACCGAAGCCAGGAGCAGCTGTGCAAGTCTCTGTGCCACTGACCCAAAACCCCTGACAAGCACCTTGTCCCTCCTGGATGCTGTGCTGCTGATAAAGCCCTGCTGTGACTCAGGTGCCGTGTGCCCAGCCGGGACCCTTTCAGAGGCCATCCCTCCAGGTCACCCTTCCTCTCTGCCTTTGGATGTGCTCTTGGCTCCCACCCGACAGGCTCAGGACCAGTCAGCAGAGGGGGCTGGGCTGCTGCTGCCCCTCAGGAGAGGGGGCTGGAAAGGGGAGCACAGGGGCACGAGGGGAAGCTGAGGGGCACAGAGCCTGGAGCCAGCAAATGGGCACACATGGGCTCCCTGTGACACAGCAAGCTGGAAACACAGTTCCTCAGCTCTCATGCTGCAGGATAGCTGTGTGAGAAACAGTGCTCCAAAGCCACAAGTGGGTGAGGTGGGATGGGATGGTGGCCAGGGCCAGGAAAACCTCTTGGTAATGCAGTGAGTGTCCTGGACTGCCCGCAGCAGCCAGCGCAGAGGGCTATCATCAGGCTCCTGGGCATTGCCCAAGATAGAGGGAACAGCAATCCCAAGGGCTGCCCAGGCAAGGGAGGGAGCTGTGCTGTGGGGGTGGCACTGGGGAGCACGGGAACCAGCCCAGCCCGTTCTGGCCAGCTGGGAGCCCGCTTCCCCCAGTGCTGACACAGCTCCCTCGCAACAAAGTGTGCCAGGACAAGCAAGCCACAGCTCTGCTGCCACATGGCAAGAGGGGCTGTGTCTTCCGAGTCCACCACAGCAGAGGGAGCTGGGAGGAATCATGCTCGTGATGAGCCTCTCTGGCCAGTAGGCACACAGGGGATTGCAAACCCCCCAAGCAGACATTTACAAAAAGTACCCAAATCCTGCCCTGGGCCTCTAAGTTAGCCCAGTAATTAGAGGCAGGTTTGAAGCTGGCATCTGATTCTTTCCCTTTTTGGGGTGAAGGTATTGAACTGCTGCAGAAAGCCTCTGCAAAGGGTTTGATCTCACAGGGGTGAGGGCAGTAGTGGGAATGGCTCAATGCCCACTACAGGCATTTCCAGCAGCCTTTCTCATTACCATTAGCTCCAAACTGACATAGGAGAGGAGGTGGGATGTTCCCCAAAGACAGCAGTTACTGCTTGGTGCTGCTGCCAGCCACCTGGATCAGCTTTGTTGTAAGGAGGGGTCTGAAAGTGGTGCCAGCCCCAGGACACCCGGCCCACCCCAGCCTAGGGAGGGGCTGATGCTCTGTGAACATCCATGTGATGGCCTCAGCAAAACAGCAGGCAAACGTGACCTGAGTGCAGCTGGCACAATCCCCTGTTGGGGAAGACCAGCTCACTGTCATTGCAAAAAATGATTCCACATTGCTCCATCCTGAGCTCAATGCCATTAAACTGCTTCATGATCTGGAAGAGGAATAGAGAGCATACTCAGAAGATTTCTGGAAGATGCTAAACTGGAGAGATTTCAACCACCTTGGAGTGGCTAGATTGGATGAGACTGCAGTTTTGATAAAAGAGAGAAGCTGTCCAAAATCTTCAGAATGCATTTCAACCATGGCCAGAGCTGGAAAACATGAGTAAAAATGGGGCTGGGCAGAAGTACTACAGAGAAACCTTGAGGACTGCAGAGGATCACTGTGAATAGCCAGCAGAATGACAGGACTAGAAACAACAGCTTGACTTCAAGAGAAACGTATTTAACTTTGACCAAGTTTCTAATGATAATGAAATACAAGCCCTGCGTGAAAGCACCTTGGGGAGATGAGAGGATCTCCATGACGGAGTTTGTAGGGAAAGGCTGGATGACCAGCTGCCCATCAGGCCCTCAGGTACCAGACCCTTGCTCCACACAGACACTTGCATTCGCTCCCGGTCTCTCTGACCCTGCCCTTCTGTGAGCTGCAAGTGCCTGCTCATGACTGGAGCTGCTGTCAGCACCTTCCCAAAACTCAGCACCTGCAGCTGTGGGTTCTCCACTGGACTCCACGGTCTGACCTGATCCCCAGAACAAGTGAACGATTTTGCTTGGTGATTCCTGTGTTAGGTCATTTAAAAACAGCCCTGTCAGGCTCTCTCCTCCCCCTCCCATGCAGCACCAATATCTGGGAGGCCCCGGTGAGGCAGAGGGTGGGATTCCAGAGGGGCCGTTCCCAGCAGTGAGCTCACCAGCCGCGTGTGGCTGATCCCTGGAGGGGTCAGTGTGTGTAACCAGTGCTCAGGCCAGCCTGCACTGCCCTGCCTGAGCACACACCCACCACCCTCCCAGGGAGGCACAGGTAGCAGGGTGTCTGTGAAGCAGGCCTGACAGCCCCAGGCTGCTGCCTGCTGCGCTGGCTGGCAGGTCAGCACTGCCAGCATGCATTACACAGGGCTGCCTAACGGCCCAGAGCAACGCTGACACTGAGTGATTTCTAAAGTTTATTGCCTTGAGTTACCTATGACTGATGGTTTGTGGGATTACGTAAGTGAAAACACAGGAACGGATCTCCTGTAGAGGTGTCTGGATTTATAAATAGATTTATTGCTCCTCTTTGAAGTTCAGAACATACAGTTTCTCACACAGTGCAGGCTCAGGCTTAAGAAGCCATCCTTGATGGGCCAGGAGCCTGCGCTGCAGTTAATTATTTGTTAACGGGTTTAAAAGCCATGCTTCAGATGACTGACTACTTCAAATTAATAGCAAAGGTAATTGTGCCAAGCATTGCTGCTCTGACTGTACTTTCCCAAAGAGCCTTGCTGGCTCTTGTGGGCTGTACCAAACTCCCAACACAAGCTTGGTCTAGGGAATAGAAACCTAATTCCCAGTGCTGCTCTCCCTCTAAAAACAATCATGTTGCAATATCCAACAGATGAAAGCTGAAGTCTGCAGTCCAAACCAAAACCAAATAAGGCTGAGGATATTAACTACTGCTACAAATTACTGAGGATGATGGAAGATTGTCTTCATATTTGAAGCACTAGATTTTCAAAACTGTCTTACTGAAAGGGCCATAAAACCAAAATCCTCCTTCTTCCCTCAGCAGCACAGACATCCATCAGTCAGTTGACTGCTCAAATGTCTGTCTGTGAGACTGAGCACCTACTTCCATGGGAGATGCTCTCTCAGAGAAAGGCAGAAGACAGGCAGAGGGCTTGAAAGGCAGGCAATGAAACTTTTGTTCTGCACTTAGTCAGAACAAATGGTGATGTCAACTGTCTCTCTAGACTTCAACTTTACACATATTGTTGGGCTGTATGGCCCTATGGACACATCTGTCTTACAGAAGATATAATTCTGACAATTTATCCTTTCCTACTCACATACATCTTCCCCAAAAAGCTTTGCTGCAGCAAAAGCTCATTGTGAGAACGGGTGTCTGCAGAGAAACTGAAACAGATCTCCCCTGAAAGGCCACCTGAGCTTGCTGGAGTGTTTCAGGGCTGTAATCAAACACCATGGAAAAGCTTTACAGCTTTCTGAGGGTGTACTCATGTCATAGGTAACTTTATAGAGCCTTATTCTACCAGAAGTATGAATTTTACCTTACTCTGGGCAGCATCACAGTGGATCACCAAAAAAATATTCTGTGGGAGCAATACTCTATCATTCAGTGAGATCCTCAGTCCTCAGACCCTCTCTCAAGGCCCCAGCTGCCTTTGAAGCAGATAACCCATGTACCTACTGGCTGGTTTCTCAGTAGGTGACCTCAAAATGGTCAGAACCTGCCTGGCTCTTTATCTGCTGTGCTCACTGAACACACATTTAAGGTACTATCAGCCACACAGATCTGGACTACATGTCCTTGCTCCTTGTAAGGTACAGGGAGGGAAATCACTTGCCCCATCCTTACTTTCACTACCTGTCTTTGTCAGTAAGGCTGCAGAATCATCCCCTCCTTGTGGACAACAGCAGAGTGTGAATTTGCCCTTGGAACCAGCTTAACTGATGTCAAAATAGGAGCCGTTGAATCAACCAAACCCACCAGCTCTCTTAAAGCCACCTTTGCTGAACAGCTACTCACACTCTGTACTTTCCACAATTCCTTCTAAAGAGAAAGTTTTCAGTCTGTGTCAGTGTTAATTTACACTCGGAGCCCCTTCTGCAGGCCCATCTCTCACAGCAGCAGGAACCAGGGCAGCTTTCAAAGAGCTGCCCTGGTTCTGATCTGTTCCAGCACCTGGGTGCTTTGTGCGAGCTGCACCAAGCTGACAATGATAAAGTTTAGCTTTAAGAATGATTTAGCACCCAATGACCCAAATAGTTTTTACTGTAACCTGTCCTGGCCCAAACCAGAGCTTATGTTTAGGGTAGCAGGGTTCAGAAAGCGCGAGCTTCAGGAGTTGAAGGCACCAGCTGCACTCTGGCACTGGCCTGTTGAAGGGCTGCAGCTGTCCCCACACATAACTCAGGGGGCTTTCTCCGCATTGTCACTTCTGCAATCTTCCATCTCATCTCCGTTGAAAAGCCCTGACTGTCCTACCCAGCACATCTGGACAATGTTTCCATCTGAAGGGCTGGTATACACTACCAAATAAGTATATAAATGAAGCAGCGTTACAGACTAAAAATACGCTCACTGCAACAACGCAGCAGGATTCCTAAAACATTTACAGATTGACTTAGTAGACAGGATTGTTTGAGGCAAGGGAGAAAGTTATAGTGTGACCCAAATAACTTCCTTTTTAAAAAGCAAATTCCCCCTTGGAACTGCTTCCAAACAGAGTGTTGCAATGGTGTCACCTCTGTGAACTCAGCTGTCCTCAGTCCCTGGCACAGGCTAAGTGAGATCCTGGCATTTCAGTCTCCAGGTCTCCTACCACCTCTCAGACTGTGAGCCAGGCATCTCTAGGAGTACAGAAACAGGGCCACGGTCTGAAACACTGGATCCACATCATCAAAGTCACCTTGACAAGCCACCAGCTGACAGCAAAGAGACAGGGTCTCTCTCCATGCCTAATCTATTGGAGCAGTGGTGTCAGGGGTTATCCAAGGGAGATATACATAAGCAAGCAAACTGGAGGAAACAAGCTCTCTGTGGCCTCTGAAGTAAATAATGGAGCCACTGGAGAGACTGGCACTGGCTGTGGGTGAGGAGCATCACGGGCCCTTAGCTTACACCACCGTGATTTTGGTCAGCAGAACCCGTGAGCAATGAGGTCAGTGGTCAGTCTGTGCCAGTTGGTGCTTTGCAGTACCTGGTCTAGACCAGGAGGTCTCAGGGAGAGGGAAGGAAAGTTGGCTCTTCCCAGAGACCATTTCCCACCTGACTGCCCACCTCTTCTTTCAATCTTCTTTCCTGCTGCAGTCACTTCCCTCTAAGGAAAGAACATGAGCTACTCAGGAGATGGCCCACTGTGGACTTGGTGTGACTGCTCTCACTTTGGAGAGGGAGCCAATGGTCACCTCAGGAAGAGAAGATCAGACTCACCAGTGTTGACCCTTGCAGGCACTTCATTTAAAACTCCCTTGGATGGAGCATTTCTCGGAAAAACTGAGACATTTCTGACAGCTCTGGCTGTGTGTTGTTGGCAGGGTAGCATTGCTGCAGGATGACCATATTTAAAATCTAACCAGCTGTGACGATGCTAATGACAAGAGGAAAAAACCCAAAGAGAAAACAAAGACAAGGGTCAAAGAAGTTCTGCTGCACAGAAAACTCTTGGGAGGGAAGGAAAGAGGCTGGAGGAAGAGCAATGCTCTTAGTCAGAACCATCCCATGCCCACTTGGGAGGCACTAAAAGGATAAACAAACTTCCCCCACTGCCTGCAAATCCAGACATACCCACTTAACAAGACATAAAACTGCACACAGCAGAGTAGCCTGGAAAGGCATTCCAGTAAAGGCTTCTTTCAAGAACTAGGGCTGGAGGGCTTGGCCCAGGATGAGGGCACTGCTCCCTGTGAGTGCAGCAGGGAAGGACCGGGAGCCATGGCATCTCCCCAGCACAGACCTGCGTGTGAATCTACTGGTAAGGACCCCTCACTGCAAAATGAGACCATCTGTTTCCACCTTTTAGAGAGATACTGATCTGTGAGTGAGCCTTCCCTCTTGCCTCACAAAAGCTTCCTTCCTTTTAGCAGTCTCAAAGAACTATCTTTTTCCAAGTTTTCTGAACACTCAGGTATGTTACTGTGCTGAAGAGACCACCCTTATCCTCACTCACTCTCCCTCTGGGGCCTCCAATGGAGCACCAAGGTAGGACTTTCCTCTGCAGGAGCTGTGCTCTCTTCCCAATCTGTTGCACGTGCCAGGACACACTCAACTCTCACAGATTCTGCCAACTTGTGCAAAACTGAGACTTTAGTTGAAGCAATTTTTTAAAAGTTTGCCTTGCCACCTGCCATTTTCCTGATATTTACACAGCCTCAGTGGTTAACACCAGCACAAGAACACTTTACTCCTTCCTTTAGCAGTGCTGACTTCCACTTTAAGTCCTCCTTTACACCTTGGTCCTCCCCAGGCTCTAGAGATTCCCTGGCAGGCTTCCTCTGAAAAATATTTTTATTATTTTTTTTATGCCTCAGGCATGCTGTTCCTCAGTATCTTTTTCTGGCTTAACTTCTCATGGTTTGAAATTTAGTCTGCCAGAAATTATCCTCTTTTTTTTCCCTATTCCCTCATTTGGCTACAATGTCTATTGTTTAAAAGATATCTTCTTACTTCTATGAATTGACTTGAATGTGTTACTTAAGCCCATTGGACTTTTTAGTGTTCTTTTAAAGATTTTTGCAGTGAGCTTCTAATCTTTAATCAATCTTCATTTGCCAGCTTTTAACCCCAGTTGTTTTTCCTTTAATGTTTTCCTATTTTATTTAGCTCTTACCTTTGAACTGTGGTATTTCAAGTTGTAGGCACTTATTGATAAAATTATTTAACTATTGGACTTAATTTTTATTTTCAAGAGGCAGCATCACATTTTGATTTACGTGGGCCTTGCCTATCACCCAGTATCACTTGTATCCTGGTGCTAAAGTGTGTCATTGATTTTAGATGGAGGGCTGGTGAGAGACTCTATCCCCTTACAGCTGAAATGTCTTTATAGTTTGGACGGTATCCAAAGAGTGAGCTGAATTTTCCACCTGTCTCACATGGATACATAAAGTTACCTCATTTATTTAGATACTGCAATCAGCTCTTGCTCGTAGAAGAGATTTTTAACACCATCTTCTGTCTGTGTGGGGTGAGCACTCTCCTCCCCACGAGCTTCTGTGATTCAGTGCACTTGTCAGTTAATTATGAAACTACTGCAGAGCCTGTCTGAACGCAGCACGCTAATAAAGAGAGACGGCCCTTGCAAACATTTCTGTCTCCCAGCTACAGCAACAGGAGCTTTACAGTGTACAAGTCCTGCTCTGAAACAGGGGTGCCTCCTTTCCCATGGAGAGGCGCAGCTGGGGCTGGCAGTCATTTCTTCATCCACATTCACCCAAAGGCGTTTGTGCTGTATGGGGATAAGGCACAGCCTCTTCCTCTGGGGCTGCTGCAGAGTCAGGCAGGATGGAGGGAGATGATTGATTTAACAAAGTCATGAATGACCCAAAATGTTTTTCAGGAGCTCAGGACATGTTTTTCAAATACTTTCCAAGCCCAGAAGATGCCCAGGAAGCACGCCAGGAAGCACCAGGGGTAAGGTGGGCTGTATGAAGAGGTGAGGGAAGTGCAGCATGGAGGACAGACCCGGGATCTGAGGAGCAGGGAAAAGGCTCCCAGCCCTGCTGGCAGGAGTCTCCTTAGAGACTGTGACCCAAGCACTGAAAGAGGCCCTCTCAGACTGCTGTGTTTTCACCAGTCTCTAGGTTTACTCCAGTGATGTCCTCAAGACACAACTCATAAATGTGAACCTCCTCTACCAGCCCTGTTGCAGCTTTTCATGTTTTTACAGGGTGAGCTCATTATGGATAATTATGCTTCAGATCACTGCAGAAATAAAGAGCTACCAGAGTTGGCCCACGTACCACAAACATAAAACCGTGTTTGCCACCTATAATTTCACACCAAGAGGAATTATATAATCTTGAATTTACGACATTTGAAGATATATTAAGGCAGATTGGCTAGGCTGGAGGCTAGAATTACAACACGCTGCGCATAGCACAAGGTAGCCGGGATGGCAACAGTAACCTCACAGATCGGGGTGAAAGTTCCCTCTTTGCTTTGCAGCACAGGGCTCGCTGTGAAGCTTGGGAGAGCACATGTCCAGGGCAGCATCAGCATCCAGGGCTAAGGAACATCCAGGAGACACATACATGCTCAGTTCAAACCGATTCTGCGACTCCACACTGGCGTCCGTGCTGCCAGCCTATGTCACGGGCTTCTTTTTAATTATACTTCGTGAATTTTATAGAAGTGTGTCATTTGTATGGAAAAACCAATCTGCTGCAATAACTCGACACTGGCATTGGAAACACTAAGTATGAAGCCCAATTAATTTATGACTAATTCTCTACCCCCTTGGCGAATGGCGCGTTCCCAACAAAATGCCATCTGCACTAGTTATCCTGTCTGCACAGGGAACACCAGGCACACTGCAGCTTGGCCTGCTCTAGCAAAACCCATGAGATACTCTTTTCTATATTAATTAAGGGGCAAAAAGGCACTGAAAATCTTCTGAAATAACCTTCTGGTTATTTTGAATGCGTAAAAATAGATTACTCATTTAGCAATTTAGGTAAACAGCTCGTTATGAAAACTCATTAGGGAATAAGCCTTCATGATTTCATTTCTTGATCGTTTCCTGTCTAAATAAATAAACATGAACTCAAGTGACACAGATTCCATTACTTTTGTGCAGATTCTTGAATGATTTCTTTCATGCTTTTTTGAATAATTTAATCTCCTCCTTTCTGTCAAAGGCAACATATTAACAAACATGGCTGGGGAGAGCAAAGTCTTTCAAAGATAACAAAAGCTGTTGGAAACTTCTATTTAAGATTTAATCTAGGCAATGATCAATTCTGATTCAAAGAAATGTAGCAAAGTTTGAGGGAATATTTTGTTTTGACAAACTGCACTTCTACATGACTTTTGAGAACAGAAATGTGAATATCAGCATCTTACAGGATTACTAAAATCTGTTGTTAAAATTCCTTGTTAAACTATGTTCTGCCATCATTTCAATCCTGACCTCTGCAGCACAGCTTTACATGAGCAGGGGAGCAGAAGTACATCTCTGACATTAGCAAATCCTCCTAATTACAGGAGAACCACAGTACCCTGACATGCTGCTTGTCCTTGGCTGCACACAGGAGACTGCAGGCTCTCCCTCTTTCTCAGCCCAGGCTCACTGATCAGCTGCTGCCGTGAGGTCTAACCAAGAGCTAACCACGGCTCTGATTCTCCCCTAGTCACACTTCACTGAACTACTTTTACTCCTCAACTGGCAGCTCAAGAAGCAAAAGAATGGAAGTTTCAAAATGATTGAAACAACAGCATTGGAGACATTCTCAGATGTATTTCCCTACATCCTGGTGTAGAGAACTTGATGGACTCTCAGTGACTTCCCTGAAAAACCTTAGCAGTCACCCTTCTTTCATCTCACATCTAGGCTGTAATCCCTCATACACAACTTCCAGAGCTTTCTGCTCATACTACAGCTTGTAAGGCTGTGCTGAGTTCTCAGCACTTTCTGCTAAATGCAGATAGCGAGCAGAAACACTGAGGGAAGTATCTCTATAGCACATGCTTGTGCAGCCAAGAGATGTGTCCTCTATACCTGGTAGAGTGGCGCGAGAGTCCCAGCCTGGTGCCAAGGACAGCAGCTGTGAGAGGGAGCCGTGGGCACTGAGACTTGGCTTTTAGGCACTAGGAGAACAACAAAGGACAACAGCTATGGATAACAGGGGCCATCACCCTCCTGGAAACCGTTCTGAAGTTATCCAAAGTGAGACAGAGGCTTCCCAAGATGTCAAGCAGTAACCTCAAGGGAAGGTAGTTGCTGTTCAGTCAGACATGTATTGTTTTAGACCTTCCCCAGTGACTGACTGGGAATTCTACTTCTTGCTCTGAAAAACGGAAACAGCATCTTTTGTTTGCTTGACCCTGAAAGGCAGAGGAAGTTGAAGACTTTATTTATTCAACCCTAAGACATGGGAACTTACAGACCATTGTCACTTCCTAAAGAGCTTTTGTTTTTATTTTCCTCCTCGGTCTGTGTGGGTTCTGTTTGCCTTACAGATTTTTCACAGACAGTTTGCTACCAGCCTTGGACATCTGTGACTTGCTTGCACATGGCTGTCAGTTGAAAGGAGGTTCTTTGTAGCTGCATGCAAATAATCATGCTGCTTGATGGCAGAAATCGCTCCAGTTTTGATCAAAAAGCCTTACCACTAGATTTGTTTTCCACCTTTTTAATTAGAATGTGTATTTCAGAGCACTTTTGAAGTCTGTTACATCAGTATGATGATGGATGGCAAGAAGGGAAGCTGAGGGAACTGGTCACGATCAGAAGTTGGCCAACACAACAGAGCACATGGACTTTGCTGAAGTCGCCATTCCATTCCATTTCTGTCTTTGGGAGATTATTTTGCTGTTGGATTTCATGACAAAAAGCAACCCTTAAGGGAACAGGGCTCCTTAAGAACCCAGAAACACAGAGGTTATCAAGGGTCAGGCACACAAACAGCTATCTCAAAGGCAGACTGAACACAAGCCCCACCGGGGGGCCTAAGGACCTATCCAAAATATTTGCAAAAAATTCAAAACTCTCTCTCTCACGGTTGCCAATTCCAAGAATATGAGCCTTAGATTTCACCAGGGGCTTTCTCATCAGCCTCTCACTTTTGTTTTGGCTTAGAGCACAGACACCAACCCTCAGTTTAAAGAGAGTGAACAATGGAAGGAATTTCACATATAGAGAACTGTTTTGCACAGGCATCCTAAGAAGAAAAAAAGGCCTTTTTGGTCTTTGTGCTGCTGCTAAGGCCACCAGTATTCCTGGTGAGTACACACCTGCACGGACACTTAGAGCTGCTCCTACCAAGAGCAAGTGCAAGCTGTAAGAGTCCCTCACCTAACCCTAGGGAGAGCTGCATTCCTGAAAGGGCCTTCTTGGGCCAAACACTGACCTGGATCTCTGACACTGCCTCACTGCTGTGTGCTGCAGAGAGCAGTCCTGCTGGGCTGTGCTGGGTTGCAGAGCTGCAGGCATTCTGCAAACAAAAGGCTTGTGGGAAGAGTGGCTCAGCTATGCTGCTCTCTATAGGTTACTTGGATCCAAAGATCGATGTTGTAACCCACTGCATTTTTACAGCAGTTAAATAAATAGAGGGCTAATGGCAGATGGTTTCACTTAAACTTCAAGAAAGGCACCGCCTATATGTCAATTTGGAATTGGTGTAATGAGCCAACAACATTCTGAATTACAATGAAAGCAAATTTAGGAATGAAACCTACTGGAGACTTAACTGGTCTCAAGTGCATAGTTAGATTTCTAAAATAATAGCTGCAATCCAGCATAACAAACATGACTTGCTTGAAAACAAAAGCCTGAGTTTAACTGTAGATTGCAGTTTGTTTTCATTCCCATGAGAAACTGCAAGATATTTCTTCTTGGAGTAACTTCTCAGGAAGGCACACCAATGGTGCCTTCAAAACCACGTAGAGTGGGACTAGGACTCCCCAGTTCTGCTTTTTTTCTTCCAGGCTTACCAATGCTGAGGTCCTTAGGTACCACCAGGCAGATTTTCTGTGAGCATTGCACGTGTCCACAAATGTTGGAGCCTTGACACCGGGCAGGGGCAGGTCAAAACTGGGCATGGCTGGCTGCAGGGGCCAAAGGGAGAGCTGTACCACAGGACAGCAGCCAGCAGGGACGTGGGACAAGAGCAAAGGGCTCTGAGCATCTGGGGAGGCAGAAAAGGAAAAGCTGCCAGCAAGCATTGACTGTGAACCGGGGGATGGCCCAGCAAGCTTGGAGAGGGGCTATGACCAGCGGGGAAGAAGGAAAAGGGACTAAGAGGTGGAGGATTAACATGTACCAATGTGTAACAAGTTCCTATACTTAAAAAAATTTACACTTAAACATATTTAACATATGTTAACATATTAAACGTATTTAAATAGGCAAATACGTTCCTGTGCACCTGCACAGTGAGGATCTCGTTCTATCCTAATGCTCATTGAGGGGCATGGGTGATTGAGGCTGACCCTGAGAAGGAGCACATGGAACAATGTTACAACGTAATGGCTGTTTTTACTCTTTTCCAACATAGAGCAACTGAATACTTGAAAGCAAGTTTTTATCTTGAAAATTATAGCATACTGCTATTGCCTTGCACAAGATCTTCTTTTAAACTTCCATCTTATTGACTGCACACACATGCACGTACACATCAATTACAAGCTTGTCTGTTGACATCTGCCACTACCTCACAGCATGAGGACTGCCCCTTTCCTCCTAGAAAAACTCTTCAGGCTGTAACCTTTACTCTGCTTTGTACACTGGTGAAAACTGCCAGATCAGTCTTGCAGAACCACGTCAGGAAGCACCATGCAGAGCCATGTAGGACAGCAGTGGACAACACATTCTATTTTGTACTCATCGTCCATACCTGTTCTCTGTCCCTGCAGCCAGTGGTGGGAATGGCTCAAGCCAGCTAAACACAGTCTCTAGTGGACATCAGAAGGCACCAGAGCAACCAAAGTGTGATCAGAAAAGGCTGACTGTCCTGCTGGGAAAAGACTGTCCAAGTAGTTCAAATGGCCAGTTCTCAACTGCACTGTCAAGTATTTTATCTCTGGAAACAGCGTCATGAGTAAACTTTAGTACACAGAAAAAAACCCTGCAGAAGCAAGTGATGAAGTTCTGAAAAAGTTTCAAAACAAAGACCCCTTCACTTGCATTCCTGTCATCTCCTCTGCCAGGGCTGTGGCAGCAAAAAGGAAGGGCAAGGAAGTGGCAGTAGAAAAGGTTTCCCTTCTTGCACAGAGATCTGGCTGAGGCACAAGGAAAGAGGGGACAAATTCTTTCACTGAAGGTTTTGCCAATTTCTCCAAAGGAGACTCATTCTTTTCCAGCAGCCAACTCTCTGCAGGTGCATAAAGAATTAAGGTGGGCTTAAACAAACAGCAGACAGCTGGGAGGAAAGCTTTGTTGTCAGCTAACTTCCAGATGCTTGCGCAGGACGTCTCCAGTCCCCACAGAGGCAGAACAGGGTGGAGAAGCAATGTTCTCAAAGGAGAGAAATGGGTTCTTCTCCAGGCAGAACATTTTAGGGAGTCATTTCCTCCAGGTTATCAATGGTCAAATTAAAAACCAAGCCAAGTTACCTACTGGCTCTTGTGTGTCTTGCAACTTTTTTCCTAACACCTGGCTGGGTGTCACAGAGGAATCTGTGTTTGATGCTGTTGTTTACTTAATACTATTCTTGTGTCTCATCTGTTTCGACATTTCTGCCCAATTCCCTGGACATTTTTTTTATTTCTTGGATTCTGCTGATGTTCCAAAGAAAAATCCCGAAGAACTGAAGAAAATATAATTTCACAATGTTTCACATTATTAATGAAGGATAAGATTTGTCACTGGACTCTGATGCATATTTTCCAAATTATATTTACTCCAACAAATGAAAAGTTATTTCAAGTAAAACAGGACTCAGTAAAACGTTAAGAAGAAATACTTTGTAATTTAGAAACAGTGTTTGTACTTCAAGTGATAAAGTGCCCACTTGTATGTGATAATTCAGGTCAGCCAGAAAAGGATTTTTGTAATAGACATAAAAAGGGAGTTTCAGGCAGATAAATGCCAAAAATAATTCTGATACATCTAATAAAAATTCCCCTAGGACAGCTGTACAGATTATCACACTTGGCTGTACTGCATGGGAAAGTGCAATTATCAAAATGCCGAAAGCCTGAACTGATTCTTTTTTTCTGAGTTTATGGAAATTCGCATCATCAGATAATGTTTTCGGCATGCTGGGATTTAACAATAACATTTGGGTTTATGATTCACATGTACTGTAAAACACAGATGTTTTAAAAAAGCATTATGTGCACAGTTATTCAGAAAGTAAAGTTTACACTGTTCCAGGGTTCTCAAAACATTTGTGAGTGTGGCAGTGTGGCCACTCATGTGGCAGTGACCCTGCGCCCCAAACATGTCCTAACTTGGCAATTCCTCCCTATCTGAATTAATGATATATTTGTGCAAGTCATGTCCTGTCTCTCATGTGGGACTGAAATGCTGATCCAGAACATTTCTGTGCACTAATAAGCCTGTGCCCCAGTGCAAAGCTGTTTTCTCTGCTGTCCTGCAGCACGGTAACATGATGATTATTAATCCTGACCGTGCGGTGCTGAGAGGTCCCACTCACACTGAGTGTTGTATAACAGCGTGGTAAACAGCTGAGGAAGGCCATGGAAGGCAGTCAGCATCCTAACAAACCAGCAAGGCCAAGGAATTTGCCCTGCTAAGCAGGCGTAGGAGGAACCCAAACGAGATGAGGACAGTCTCCATGGGCTCTGTAAGCCACCAAGTTAGAGAAGTTAAATCCCATTTGTGTAACCCTTAACCAGCTGGGTACAAATCACCAGGACAGGACTCCCTCCATGTCCTTGAAGGCGCCAGAACGCACAACTGCTGGCCAAGTCCCCCACCCCTCCTCACAGTCTGGGTGACCAAGCGTAGGGGATTTGCCAGTGCCCCCGCTCCAACGGGGACCCTGGCAACTAAACCCCAGTTTGACTTCTTTTGCAAAGCTGTAATGACAGACATTTGGCCTAAGTCTGCTTTTCATGTACGAGTCAGGCACATCTCTTTGAAATTGTTCTCTTATTGTTCCCTTTCTTCTTTTGCACTTACCATTGATGTTTACAGCTGGCAGCACTATAGACATCTTTGGTCTCCTGGTCTTGTTATGTGTGGTGGCTGGCAGTAACAGGTGGTCCTGGAAAACAGCAGAAAAGATGTGTTAAATCTACTCTCAAAGTGGAGAGCTGGGAAAATGCCTTTCCATTCTCGCTTACTGGCAGTCCACACGGAACTGTTTACAACAGCTCAGAAAATTCATATTGTTGAGGGAGTCTTCCAAAAGTCACAGCAACTGCTCATGCTGTGCAACCAAGAAGAAATCCTTACTGCATGCAGCAGAATATGAAAAAGCCTTGATCATGTGGAAAGACATGGAAACTACTATTAAGCCCTCATTCAACAGAGTGCTCATGTATATGATTAAAGTAATTTAACTTGACTTCAATGATACTTAAACATGTGGTTAAGGACCTTGCTGAATCGAAGCTTTTACTTGCAGAGCTGTTTACTTTATATGAAAGTCATCTTGCTGTCTCTGTCAAGCTCTACACCACATACCTCGTGCAGCAGGACTGCACTGCTCAGAGTTGGGATGGGGTGTGAAACACGAGCTCTGCTGACAAAACCAGCCAGGGAAGTTGGATGGTAAAGCTGTGCTTTAGTATCTTATCTCTACTGGGTGCTGCTGTAAGGCAGCAGTGTTCAAACTGACTACCCTGGCTCCGACAGTGGAAGCTGCATCTGCAGGAAATGCTCTGGATACGGACCTGGCCTGGAAGGAAAAATTCAGCCTTTCTTCAGGGTTCTTTTGCTGTTGCTGAACTCAAGTTGCTCAACTTGCGGCCTGGAAAAACATGGTTCTTCCCTTATCAATGGAACTTAACAGCTCTGGTCCAGGCATCTCTCATATTATTAAGCAAGTTTGATGTTCTCCTCACATGCTTTCCCATGCTTTTCCCACACAAACATCTCATACTTTTGGGCAAGGTTATCTTTTTGGCAGACTGAATGAAACCTCCTTCAGGACGCATTAATTTATTAATGTCAGCGTAACTGTAATTTTGCCATTTTAAAATATAAACACTACACTGTTATATGTAAGATTCGGGGAACTGAGTTACACACAAAGTTAGGTGTTAAACATATCAAGATATTCTGTAAATACATTGCAGAAATACCACTCTATTTTTTTCCCGTCAAAAATTTCCTCCCCCAAAACACCAAATGACTGACCATGAGAAGAAAACATTACTTAAATAAATGTCTGCAAGAAACATTTTGGTACCAAAATTATAAAACCACTCTGGTATAATTCTCAGATCACATATGTAATTCCCATTTCACTTTTGAACCACTTAAGATTAAAACAGCATTCACTAAGACAATGAACCTTACATAAAAACTGTTCTTGAAATCCAACGTTCCCAGAAGAACAGGCCAAAGATAAGATGCCCATTAAATTATATTTTGTAACAATGCCCTTGTCATGATTTGATGGCTATTTTCAGCAGAGCTTAAAAAATGTTTATACTGTTTGTTTTCTTCCTTTTTCAATGCTTCTGATAGTCCACACCATCATTACCTCCCAAACCACAAGTACTGCACAGATGATCACCTGAGAGTCATTACAAGCAGCAACTGCTTTTTGCTAACCTACCTGAAGATTGGTGCATTAATTTATGCTGCCTTATAATGGCACCTTTATTTACTGTCTGTATAAACTGTATTAAGAACTACCACAAGGACCTTACAGTTGTATTCAAATGTGCCTTGGAGTTGCTGCACAACCTCTCAGTGATTCAACACCAACTCTGGAGAAGACAGACAAACAAAAAGCTCTAAACCCAGACTGTCCCCAGGAGCTAATGTGCAAGATGCACAGATTGTCTGGAAGCTGCCCATCTACAATGAGATGTTTTATAAATCTGGAATTGGTGAAATTTGTCTATCTCTCTAATCATCTTTATCTTTCATATGCACTGTGACAATCAGTGCAAACTTGCAAAGTTACCTACCCTCACTCTACATTGAAGTCAAAGAGTATGCTGCAGAATATCAGGTATTTTGACCACAGTTAGCCACCCACAACATTCTCAAGCCCGAAAGTCTTCAAATAGTCCAAACCTTTATTTGAAAGCAATATATAATTAATTCTGTGCCACAGAAATGAGTGTACAGATGAGTGATTTGGAAGATATTAGACATTTAGAAACATTGTTTAGAATGTATTTCTAAAATGTCCTGTACTGTTCTGAAGGATGCTGAACTGCATCCCAGAGGGGGGTGTGACACTGTTACTCATCCCTAATTTTAAACAGTAGCCCAAAAAAAAACCCCTAAATTAAAATACTGTTTGTGATATTAACACACGGTATAAACCTGAAAATGAATAAAAGCAAAGTTTGCAAGTCAGCATCTGGCTCAGGAGCATGAGTGTCAATCAGAGGCAGAATAAATCAGAACTATTAGCCAACAACAGATGGCTTTGGCTGGGACCAGGAGTTACACTTAGACTACAGTTTAAACAGACAAAGCAGACCTGAGACTGCTGGCAGAATGACTGGAAAAATATCAGCCTGGAAAGAATATTCCAAATGAGACCCTTGCTTCAGCATTCTCATTTTGCTTTTGATCATCTCTACAGTTCTGTGATACTGAAGCCAGATGAGACGGACTGACAGATAAATATAGACACAGATACTAAAAATCCAGCCATTTAGTAAGTCTCAACAACACATGGAACTGCAATAAGGATTCTGAGGTTTCTTGCATATCACATCAGTGTTATCAGGACTCCAGCAGGGATTAAGCTTTAGAGCCTCATGTATCTCTAACCTCTACAGCCAAATGGCAATGGAAATCCTGCTCCACTGTGCTAGAATATTCCAAAAGTCCTGCTGCTCTTGCAGCTTCAGACTCAGTTTCATGACATGTGGTTTGCTGCTCAAAGTCCCTCCTACCTAGATGCATGAAAATATGCACACATTTCAGCTTTCATCAAAAAAACCTGGTTTTAACTCTCATAGTTTAAGGACATAAACAAAACATCATCACTGCATACCATGAGGTTTCATGAGAGGAAAAAAAATGCTAGTCATGGCTCTTTTTGATTTAATTTTGTTTCTTAAACTATCATCGCTTCTAAGCTGGACTCTTGGCTTTTAAATTAGTAGAACTAGCAATATTGCTTGTTTTGGCTTTTGCAATACATATCCCATCAGCCACAGCACCTCCCAGGGAGCAGTCCTGCACCTCCTCCATTCCTGTTTCATTGTGTGACAGAAACACATAGGAATTAATCCTCGCAGTATGCCCACGATGGAGGAAAATATTACAGGGACTGTTTGGAGGAGAGGTGCACGCATTTGAGGGAAGCCCGCGTGACACGGGACACAAAGGAGCGGATTTCCAGCCCCGCAAGGCTCTGCACTCTCAGCATGAGCTGTCTTTCCTCCTATCCCAGAGGTTACTATCTGTCAAATCAATTCCCCCAGATTTTTCTTACCTTCTTAGTTGTTTGGCTTAGGTATGGATAAGTATTTTTCAAAAGGCTTTTCTGAGGTCTTAATTAATGACACTTGATGTAGATGTGCTTTGTTAGAGCACATTTAGCACATCTGCCCATGCGAACACTGCTGGTTGTGCTGCTGCAGGGCAGGCCGAGCCTCTGACCCTTCCCAGTGGCTTGGAGCATGTACCCTGCAAAGTACAGATGTGATCCATGCGGGAGCCAAGGCTCCAGGAACACAGCCCCCAGCCCACTTCCCACAAAGGCTTTGTCAAGATGTCCCAAGGAGTCCTGCTCTCCGTTAAGAGATCCATCTCTGACAAACCAAGGGTAACCTTTTGCAAAAACCAGTGACATTTGTTGCTTCACAGCAATAAAAGCTCTGAGGAGACTGGATTAAAATACCAAAGGAAAACTTTAATGTGCTGTTCTGGTAATTTGCCTTGATGAGGAGATTTGATCTTTACCACTGCCTTGGAGACCAGCTCCGTGCTAGAATACTGCAACCAACAAAGGCAGCTGCCAGAGCAGAGGGGGCAAATGAAGCCTTGGCATGCCAAAGGGTACTCTGTCCAGCAGCTTCCCAAGGCTTCTTACAGCAAACAAACACTGGAGCTGGGCATTTTTTCATCTCTGTTTATGACTAAGAAGTCTCCCAGGGAATTGTGTGCCTCAACCTCTTCCAGCCTGACTCTTCCCGCTGTGATTCTAGGACCACATTACAGCCACTGCCGACCCAGGCTGAGGAGCTCCCCACATCCCACTGAGGGGCCATTTTTCTTTAATGGCACTGCTTCTGCAGTGTTCAACATCTCCTGACAGCTTAAAAGCTTATCTGTTAATCTGACCACACCAACTGATCTCAAGATAAAGCAGAGAGAAAACAAGTGCTTTTTCGATCATACAAAAACTGTGCATCAAATCCATGCACTTTCAAACCCATTTTTTTCTGAACATCTTCAGGGATTTCGAGTCAATGACATGACACTGGACCTTCCTTACAGGTATGCTTTTGGCAATACAAAGAACGTGCAACAAAAATGTGCTCTCCCAGGCCCAAAAAATAGCATGCCGCTTCAGAGACTGGTCCAGAGTACAAATACTCCAAGGAGCTAGACTTCTTAAACCCCTGGGCTGACAGAGCCCATGAGCCAGCTTTTTTTCCCCCAAACCACAGATATAACACTTCTTAAATATTTCAGGATCATTGTTTCAGGCTTTCTGCTGTTGCCAGAGATGTGATGTGTCTGTCCTGTTCTCCTACACAGGCCACTGACCTGGCCCTGAGCAGCATCACAGACTTTGGCACACAACTCCTGGCCAAGAAATGGTACCTGAGAACTTCATTCTCAAGGAATCCAGGGCTGGATCTCAGCAGCTCTCCAAATACAAAGGAAGCTGTTCCCCAGGGAAGAGAACTCACCAATGTGCACTCAGAGCCAAGGGGCTGATTCTCATCTACCCCAGCAGTTCCCAACACCACAAAGCACAGAGCACAGATCAGATGTAAATGGGAGTCAGGTCTTGGCATTTCTGGTTTCCTCTGCCAGTTCAAAAAGGACGTGTATGAAAGTTTACAAATTTGTAGAGGAAATGGCTGTGTAATTTCATTATGGATTCATTTGGGTGATGGCAACCATACGGTGCCCTGAGGTTACACCACACTGGATGCAGCACTGGTCCGTCTGAAAATGCCAGAAGTTCCTGAAACACTGCCTTCACTATCAGAAATGCAGAGGGGAGAGTGCCTCTGGAAACACTTCTGACCCTTGTATCTGAAAGGCACGGGGATTGGTTTTGAGAACAGAAAAAAAAAAAGGAGAGGAAACCAATTAACACCTCTACAGAAACTGTGACTCATAGCCACCACTCTTTGCTCATCATACCATGAACTTAGTAAAGCTGACTTGTTTTTAAAGTTGATGCATTGAGTTTTTTTGTTTGCTTGGTTTCTGAGGGTTTTTTTTAAAGGTAGACCTTAGAAATCCAAGGAGATCTACTCACCTCATCATGGATCCTTACAGGGAATCCATGATATGAAGAATATGGGAGCAGGTGAAAGACAGGATAATGACTGCAAGGAACCCGCAGAAAACCCACGATAAAATTTCACAAGGTATCAGCCTCTCTGCACCAGTTCTTGACAGCCCACCCTGAGAGGTCCCAGTAGCTCTACTGCTTTGAGTTTAACAATAACCATTTAACTTGGTTTGAAATTGTACCAGTTCTACCTCTATTAACCTTGATTTTAGCCAGCACACATCAACAGTTTGATTTTGCAGCATACTTAAAGAAGAGAGTTTGCAATTGAGAATTCAACCCCTAATCATAGCATCTAATTACTTTTCTAGGTTTTAAGCCCGTTTTGAGGGATGGAGAGAAGATTGTCCCAGAACAAGAAAGCTCCAAAAAGTGGTGGGTATAGAGATTCTTTTTCCGCTCTTATTTTTGCCAAAATTGCTCCTTTTCACCCCAGCGCTGTTCCAATCCCTGTGTTTCTGTGCACAGGTGGTTTTTACAGCCTATACTTTGCACACAGAGATGGAATGAAGTGATGAGATATGATTTTTATTTAAGTGTTTTACCAGATATAGCTCGATCCCACAGTCAATAAAATGTCCTGTAGTGTAAGATTACACCTTTCTGCCATTCCCAGACAAATTTTCATAAATAAAACCTAACTGCACTCTGGAACAGTTTCTAGTCACTGTCCCTGCAGAAGAAGGAGTTGCTATCCAGTTTAGTTCCCACATGAGAGACCTTTTAATGAAGAAGTCTTTAGCCTTTTATTGTGAATTGTGCTACTGCCAGATGTGATATGGCCTGGGCTCCAAAACCAAACTAACTGGAAAGCACCTTGCTGTGAGTCAGAGAGCCTTGTGAAAATCCCAGAGACCTCAGAGGAATGGAAAATTCACTCTGCCACAAGCTTCCTCTGGAGGAGTTTCCCCCACTCCCTTCAAAGGCAGCACTGCTGCTTGTCCATGAGCAGGGCTCAGCTTTGGAGTGTTTTCTCAGTGTAAAGGAGAACCAGCAGCAAAGGAACTCTCCCGGATTAAGAACTAGAAAGGTTATGGAGACTACTAAGGGTAACAGAGACCTGCTGGGAACTGTGTCCTTTGCAGCTCACAAACATGGAAAGCATTGTGGAGGTGCACAAAAGGCAGCTGTAAAGCACGTGTCATACAAAGGTGGAAATAATGATACACTACTCAGTGTTTCTATTTTCCTGGCTTATAATCCCTTTATTCAACATACAAGGCTGAAGAGGAGGAATTATGTCTTAAGATAACACTGAAATATGCTGGTTATCAGGTATCCATAGACTCTGCCCAGTGGGCCTCTGAGAAGGCACCATGTCTCCCTTCAGGAAGTGGAACATGAGCACACTTCCAAAGACAGGCTCATTAACCTTCTGTCCTACTGAAACATCTATCTTCATCCTGTTAACTAAGTGACACCAGAGCTGCAAAATCACCAGCTTCTCTCAAGCTCCCCGTTCCTTTGCAAATCCCTCATTCTGGAATTACCCAAGATGAACCTGCCTCATTTCTATCCAAGCTATTTGAATATCTTTTTTGACTTGCAAGACATCCTAAATAAGAGGCACTAAATACCATCATCCTTGCCCTGTGGATAGGGAATGCCCCAGGAAATCACAGTTTGCAGAAGCATGAATGAGGCACAGCAACGCCAGTCCAATTGCAAGGGAGAATGAGGTGAAGGCACCCCATTTGGACTTTATTTCTATCATAAATGTACTTTTCCTTGTAGTTTTGTCTTTTTTTATCCGAATAGGAAGGAAAAAGGCCATGTGAACAAGGAGGGCACGGACAGAGACTGGACAGAAATCCCGCCAATTAAACTTGTCTGCAGAACTGCTCTGCAGGCCCAAAAGTAAAGAACAATGCAAGCATTTGCTATGATGTAATTTTGGTTTGGCAGCAGATTAAAAAAAAAAATTCCTAAATGCAAAGTAAGAGGATGTGAGGGACAGAATTCTATACTTAAGTAAACAGTTTTGGTTAAAATCGTATAGGAAGGTTCTAAAGGACTTGAAAATGCTTTGATAATTTGTGTGTGTGTTATTTGTGGAAATTAGCTGAGTTTCAAAACAAACTGGAAGTCTAGCTGACTTAGTTCTGTGCCTCTGTGAAAGGAAAAAAAATCCCAGCTTGCAGTGGTGGAAAAGTTCCTCAGTTATGTTTGATAAGGATCAGATTTTCTTCTAAAGGCTCCCTCAATCAAACCAGCATCGTAAAATTAAAAATGTTTGCTTCAAATTACTTGAAAATTATGTTTCTCTGCCATTTTGTGTCCTTCCCAGGGGCTATAGGAGCACAGAAAGGCAGTTCATCTGTAACTCCCAGCTGAGTCTGTCAACTATCTCTGCAGATTTTACAAAGTTGTAAGACCCAAAAGGAATTAATTGTTTTATTACTACTCCCATAAAAAGAAATTCCCCTCCTTCTATAATGCACTGCAGCAGAGCTCTGCTTTTGCATAGCATCTGTAGGCTATTAGTTTTGCAATTGCAATCTGTAATTGCAAAAACATGTCATTTAGGTAGGGCATGTGAATCCAGTCCAGTAAAACCAAAAAGGATATAATCCAGATTCTTTGCTTCTCTCACAAAACATTAACCCAAAGTTGCTATATTTGTCAGCAAGACCTCAGGTCTTCTACAGAAGACAAGTCCTGGATTCCCAGAATTACTGCTCAGCTGGAGACTGCCCCAAAAAGCACACACAACCCGAACTGTAGTGGGGAATGCTCCTATCAGCAAACATCATTCTTCTGCTGTTCTGCCTCTTGCAGCCCAGATCCACAAACACAGAGCCAGCCAGGGCACAAAAACGATGCAGTTTCATGGGCACACTCCCTAGAGTGGAGCGTGATCTCTCCAGATCACATTCCCAAGAAAAGAAGTTGGATGGCTAAAAAGAAATCCATGCCAGGCTTTCTCCAAATGCTGGATCAATGTAACACTGCGGTTCCAAACCCATTTGCTAATACAGCTGTCCTCTGCTTTCTCTTCCAGCTGACTTCAAAGGACAGTGAAGTACTAGAACGCTTTGATCTCGCTTTGTGGTGACATCTCCATCCTGAGAGCTCTTCAGAGCCCACTTGACAGTGCCACAGCCAACCTCACTCACTGTCAGCAATAGCCCTCCTCCACACAGGATGCTGGACCAGTGGGCTTTTCAAGCAGCATTTCCAAGATCCATAAGGACCTGGGCTCAAATTTGGAAGTCTGTCAAGATCATACCTCTACCTCACCTTTTCCTTGTCTTGCTAACCTGCAGACCTCTCATGAAAAGACTGTATGAGAAAGATGCTGACAGCAATCAGGGTTACAAAGATATCAAAGATAGCAATCAGGGTTAAATACACATGAGAAGCGTTCAGGAATAGCTACACAAGTCCAGGAAAGGTCACACAGAACAATCTTTTGGCAGAACAACTTAATTTCAAAGCAGCAGAAAGGATGCTTTCTTAGAGAGCAAAAATGCCCACACATGCAGGCAGCTGGGAATGCAAGAGAACATTAAAATCCTAACCAGAAACAACTGTTAAGTAGAGTCAAGACTTCAATCTTTTTTAAATCAAGGCAATTAATCTGATCACAGTGTGTTCAATCCTACAACGCACATGGCACAAGATCCAGCCCTGATCTGAAATTACTGTCTTCTTGCCTGCTGCAGCAACAGAAAGAATTTAAATCTCCCATTGAAGCTCCACACTATGTAAGAACAGCTGCAAGCCAAGAAGTAGATCACCTGCAGTTGTCAATGCAGCAGACTCAGCATCTTGGACAGCTCAGCTAAAGAAGCTGAGACAGTCAGAATTTGGACACGATGCAGGATTCAGTCTGAAGGGCAACTTTTGTTAAGTGGATCCAAACATGTTCCCATGCAAAGAAAAAATATATATATTACTGGTGCACAGGTGAAGATACATTTAAAGCTTTGGATAAAAACACTACTAGACTGCAAAACTCCATTTCACAGAAGCTGCTAATGATTCTGAAAAGTGTGCACCTGGTCCTTCATATGGCACAACATGACCCAACTGCTCATCAGCCCAAAAACTGAGCATGCACAGATGCATTCTTGAGTTGAACACCTGCTATTTATCTTAAAACATGTTCTAGTGTCTGCAAAGAGAGCATACATGCCCTTTGCAGCCAGGAGACCAGGTACTGGATTCAGATCTGGTTTGAGGGAATAAAATGACAACTGCAGCTTACATCTCGCAGTGTGGCTTCCTCCCTTTCCGGATCCATCCGCTGATCTGTGATTGTTGCCAACTTGCTGGAAATATATTCACTGGGGAGGCTAAGCAAACAAACTGAAAGCAAGGCTAATGACAGGAGGGAATAAAGTAAATATGAATTAAATTCAGACCAAACCCAGTGGGAGCCGAACTCAGGGTGCTCCTCTCTTTTCTCCCTGCTGGGACAGCCCCAGCTTGCTGCTGCTTGCCCTTGAGTGCCTGTCCTGGTTTCAACCGGGAGAGAGTTAATTTTCTTCTTAGCAGCTGGCACGGTGCCTGTTTTGAATTTATGTAAGAATAATGTTGATAACACTGATGCTTCGGCTGGTGCTGAGAAGAGCTTACCCTAAATCAAGGACTTTTGGCTCTCCCATGCTCTGCCAGTGAGCAGGTGCACTGCTGGGAGCCTGGACAGCTGACCCAAACTGGACAAAGGGATATCCCATACCACAGAATGTTGTGTCCAGTACACAAACTGGGGAGAACTGGCTGGGATTGCTGCTTGGGACAGGCTGGGCATCAGTCAGCAACTGTAATTGTGCATCACTTGCTCCTCTCCTCTCCCTCCTTATAATTGGTACTACTTTTATTATTATCGTATTTATTTTATTTTAATTATTAAACTGTTTTTATCTTAAAAGTTTTTCCCAATTCTCCTCCCCACTGGTGGGGAGACAGGGAGTGAGCAAGTGGCTACATGGTACTTCTTTACTAGATGAGGTTAAACCATGGTACTGCCCAAGAGCAGACGGGGCAGCTTGATTCTCATCTGCAGCCAGAGAGATGCTGCTTCTGAGACCACAGCAGATGTACAGGAAATTAGCAACAAATTTTTCCTAATTGTGGAAGTTGCATCAGTTACACAGAAATACATCAGAGGACTGGAAAGTCTGGGTTAGAAGAGTTTGTTATCCCTCAAATTCTTGGAAAAAGCAACTGGCCACGATTCAAGTTTCTGGGGATCTCCTCCTGCCCTCCCTCCTTTAGCCTCATACGCTCAGGGTACCTGAATCTCTCTCTGAACCTCTATGAAGCTACCTCCTCTTCAGTGAGACGGAGGGAATCACCTCCCAAGCAGCGGCAAGAAATGATGTTTTAGGTCACAGGCAGAAAGCTGTTTTATAAACACAGGCACGTGGTTATTACTTTTACTAAACTGCCTGTGACCTGGTTTTAAAAATATAGGTCTCATTTGCATTGTCAGTACCTGCTGGGTAAAGTGGCTTTGAAAGTACCTTTCTATGGAACCTAAAGAACTTGGTGCTCTGTCTTCTTTACCCATCTGCCACTTCCTCTCTTCTGATTTTACTACTGAAAGTGGTTTCCCCCTCCTTCCATATTATGTCAAAGCTGAATAAAATAAAACCTTTAGATAAATACAATCACCCACAATGCAAGTGCCACTGCCAAACCCTCAAGAATAAAGCAACACAGGACATAAGGAAAGAAACACCCCCAGATAACACAGAAATCAATGCTCTTCTCAGTCAGCAGTCGGTTGCATTTTTGCCTGAACCCCCCAGATTTACCCAGAGCTCTGCAATGACTTCAGCTCAGACCTGGGTGGGTCTCTGCACATCCTGGCAGCAGGGACAGGCAAAGTTCCTGGGCTGCTGATGGCTGGACGGTGGTCTGGCAAACTCAGGCCATGGCTGGGGCTCCAAATCCAAGCTGCCTTCTGTTTTCCCCAAAATGTTGGTGCAGACAACAAGGTTTTAATATCAGGAGGCAGTGGGCTGAATCCAAATTTGATGGCAGTGTTTTAAGCTGTGCAATGTGTATTGCATTACAGCTGCTTGTTGGAAAGATGTTTCTCATTCTGCAGATCCCGGGACATCTGTATGGCTAAGGATTCATCAACTATTAATAGCTTCTTCTAATTAAAGAGATATTCAATATAATAAAGTTGTTGCCTCTGTTACTAATAATCTCAGTTAAGAGAGTATGAAGTTTCTTTTTTTTGCCTATTGGTTTGTATTTAGCCCAGCCTGATGAGCTTTCTTCTTTTCACATTTGTAGCTACATTTCACTTCTAAGTTTCACTTCTAAATCTCAATTCTGGGTCCAGATTTTTTGCCAAACGTCTGCTCTGTTTGAATTTCTAGTCTTGCTGAGGAAGACGTAAATCAGTTTTAGAAACAGAGATCATTTTATAAGGGAAAAAGGGACTATAAACACTTAGCATTTCCCCCTTAAAAGAACCCCTCAAGCCAAAACAAGAAAACAATCTGATGGAAAACGGTCTTAAAAGCATATATAAGGTACGTGATTAACTCATACTTGGAAGCAAAAACGATCTTGGATGCCTGACATTGAGGATTTTTCCTTAATCACCCGCAAGCTACCTTAAGTGCACTTCAGAATGACATAGCCTGAGCAATCTGATCCCCATGACCACCTAAAACAGAAGGGTTCCTTCTCCTTCCCTGCCAGCCTCTGGCAATTGTCAGACTCTCCTGACAGTCCCCTGAACTCCTCAGGCTGTTTTCCCACCAAGACAATGAAACGGCCCAAGGAGGGATCTGACCAGAGTATGAACAGCCAAGGAAGGGCATGGACAACAGGAACCCTCCTTTCTGGTGGTGGTAAACCACGTAAATGACCCACTGGTCTTCACCCTTAAAAAGTCCTGGGATCTGCTCATGTAGCTAGAAAGAAATCATCCAGTTTTGAACACTGAGAGCACTACAGTGCTGTACAAGCCATCACACAAGCCACCTGTACTTGCCCATTGTACAGCTTGTAGAAAACAGCAGTTTCCACAGAAAAAGCTTTCTCTTGTGACAATAGTTTGCTTGGATCCTGGTCTGAAGCCTGATAGTGGATAAACAGAGGTATAAACTGGTGCATGAGCATCACGCTCCTTGTCCATCTCGTGACTGTGCATGTGAGTAACTGCCTGTCTGCCACAGCAATTGAATTAGCAAGATCACAGGCACCAGATTCGATAAAAGAGAAGGAAAGGTCAGCTTTGGGAAGATAAAAACGTGGAGATGCTTGCTTGCATGCTACTCAGAAAACATCAGGCTATGGCTTTCAGGCTGGGCCTGTCTCTCTTCCTGCAGAGTAATATGTTTTCTTCTATCAGTACTTGCCAGCTCTCCACCACATTTAGAACATAACAACTCGAGCAAATAGAAGCCTTTCATCTCCCCACTCAGGGTGGGATTAATCTTTTCCAGCTTTAGCTGTCTCACAGAGCTGTCTGGGCTCCCTTTAAAACATACAGAAGGAAAGGCACCTCTGGAAGGAAATCCAGTCCACGCAATGGTGGGTGTTTGGGATAGGTGGGGAAAATTAAGAAGAGCTTTTCTGCCTCCATTAAGCAGAGAAGGAGCCTTGAGTGGTGCTTGAGAATTTGTGGTGCCTGGTAGTCCGTAAAGTAGTAACAGCAGTCTATGAAATGATTTAAGAAAGAAGCCAGATGAAATGAAATTAAGGAAGAAAAACAGAAGTATGAGAGGAACACTGCAAATTAAGCAAACCTAAGCCTTTATCAGTGCACTTCTCACTTGACATGTGCCAGTAACTTAAGACATCTAGAACTACAGAAAAATGCTTTTGCCTTCAAGTGTTCTAATTATGTACATTTTTCTCGTGGAACAAGAAGTCTCAAGTTAATTTCAACATTTTCTACAAATATTCTGCAAAGTATGATGCAACCATATCAGAGAACCACAGAAGCTCTGTTTTCATAAATGTGGGTTTTAAAAATGAAATGTCCCATTGACAACATTTCACCAAACCACTGGAGTTTCCAGCTTTTTTATTTCAAAATACAGGGGACTTTCAGGTCAAAGAAAGCTCTACCAGAATTCTAATCATAGAATAAAGATGTGAGGAATGATGCATGAAAGGTTTTAGATGAGTACATACATCAGTGTTCTCTTAGACCCTGAGGGTACAAATAATATGGAAAAATAATTGATTTCACTACATGGATAGCATCAATTGCATGGGCACTTTTATAATCACCTGAATTATGCTTCCATATGGACCCTCCCCTCTTTTCTTACTCCCATACTGGTTTTAATTCTACACAAAAAGATTGAACATCTTGGACACACCACAATTTCTGCAAAATATCAGAGGTACTGAGCACCCTGAAAACAGCAATCCTAATGTTCTCTTCTAGCTGGAGGGTCACTCAGCTTGCCATTAACCAGTTTAATATGTGTAGTCACTACTCTCTTTATTACCCCAACTCATCAACAAAAATACTTTATCAGGCTCTTAATGTGCAGGTCTACAGAAAAGCAAGAGCCTGAGGCTACTTCCTCCTGGTGGATGTGTTCCCTTTCATTTCCATTCTCTCTCGCCCTCTGAACCTCTCCTGGCTCTGCAGAGCTACCCCTGAGCCACACAAAGGCAACTGAACTCCAGACAGTCCCCAGGCTGCAGATCATTTTCCCCTCTCCCTCTGATCCCACACAGATCTGTTTGTAAGCAGACCGAGAGCACACACAGCCCTGTTAACAACTGCACATGCCATTACTGGGAGGGAAACCCAGACCAGGAGCACAGCAACACATCACCTGATGGGCCAGATTGAACACTGTAACTTCCTACAAGCCAAAGCAGCTGCATCAGGGCTTTGTCAGGACACTTTCAAACAGAAAAAGCACTACAAGCAGGTAGAGGTGATTTGTAACAGAATTGGACAGAAGGTGCCACAGCTGAGGTACAGGGTTCTGGTTTCCTTCCTTTAATCCACACCACTCTTGTTCTTAGATGCCTATTTCCTATGAGAATTAAGGTACTGGAAGTGACTTTTACAAGCAAACAGGTAAATTTTCTAATCAACCATCAAGATTTGGAGAGACTAAGTCATAAGGGTGTCAGTTTTGATCCACGTGAAGAGGTTCTACTCTGCTGGACAGTGATGGTTAGAACTGCTAGGAGACCAGAGGAGGGATGAAGTGCTGTAGGGAATTAAAAGGTAATTATTCAAGAACTTACAGGATGTCAGGTTCTTCTCTCTGGCCTATCCTGCACTCTTTACATGCATGTGTGCAAGACAATGAGACTGAGGGACATGCACTTTTTACATGCATTTCTTACATCCTTTTGATAAGTGCCATGGTGTGGGCAATATCCTCCTCCTGGACTGCCATACCAAGCCAACGCTAACCAACTCTACCCTGAAATGGAAATACCCTGTCACAACATTGCCGTTTACCCAGCTGGCTTCACAACCTTTTTTCAGCATTTGTGGAACCACACCTGTGTTTAGCCTGAATCTAAGGTTCCTTTCTGCTTGTGTAAATGTAGTTCTTTACACTTATTCACCTAGAGCTGCAATTACCTACTTTTGCCAAAATTTTACACCAAGCAAACTGCTGCATCTGTTGCTTTTCTCCAAATGATGGCACGTTTACATTCAGTTTCATTTTTGTACATGTTTCTCTATGTTGGCACTTCGGAAACTGAGCTTGAGAAGTCAGGAAACTTCATGCCTGGATTGTATGCAGCACCTCTGCTGCCTGCTGGAGAGTTAAAGCTTACAGCTGGTTAGCAAATGCCAAACAGATGGTCCAGCAATAGCAAAGAGAAACCCACAGCGTTACTTCCCTGACGTTAAGGAGATGCCCTTCTGGAGATGCTGGTCCCAGATTACCTGACACAGCAAAATGGTTTCTTTTCAGCCAGCTTTTCCAGGAGTCACCTGCCCACTGATTACCCACTGAGTTCCTGATGAAAAACTCCAGGTCTGAGGGCTCAGGACTGTTCTTAGAAAGGAGAAGAGATCCATGCTGATTTCCTGGAAAGGAGACTAAACAAGGGCCTCCCAGATGCTAACAAGTGACTCAACCTAAGAATCTCCACACTGAGGAACAGCTTGGGAATGTGGACTTCTAGAGTCTCTAGAGCACTGTTTAACACACAGGAGCCTGGCGGGATCCAGATCCAGAGGCCTGTGCACCTTCCTCACACAGCGCGACCTCTCTGAGCACAGCTCAGACTGCCTTCCTCACGTTGGATAGAACCCTCTTGGAGACAGCTGACACTTGAAACCTTACTTTGGATAGTCACGAAACCAAGGAGCAATACCAATCACTTATGCAATGCTTGGTGGCACTTTGCCATTCAGCTCCAAGGGCAGTGGCCCATGGCATTTAAGAGGAAGGCCACTTCTCCATGGCATCCTCATGGTGTAACGCACTGTTCGAGCTGTGCACGTGCTCCTCCCGCACAGCTTTGCCTTCTCTCCACGAAAAGTACTTTCAAGCGCCAGAATTATTCACAGGCACATTTTAACATTTGCAATCAAAACACAAAGAGGATTTCCTGAACAGTGGTTTCCAGCGTGAAGGATCTCTCAGCTTAGCCCACGACATTCCAAATTCTTAATCACTAATGCAAAGCCTGACAGCCTCTATCAAATGTGCTGGCAAAACTGGAGTTTATCCAACTGCATGGTGAGGAGCAAGCCATGCCAGGCATGAGGCAAAATGAGCTCTTCTCACACCTATTACCATCCCAGTAGATAGACCACAAGCAACTAGGAGACACAGAAGCTGAAAACAAATTTTATGTTCCACTTTCAAGCAGTTTCAAAGCCAGTTTAAAGATAAAAATGTACAGTTAATTCTATCACACTTCTTGTCCTAGGAGTGTCAGCTATTTAAAAATAAAACCTGGAAGCTGCAAGAGTTCTGTTCGGTCCAGTGGAAGGTGATGATAATCTGCACACACTCATAACAGCACCTGGGCTCTTACTTCATAAAATAAGCTTTGTGTGCTGTCCAGCTAAAAATCTGGCAGAAGGATTAATTCAAACTGGAAGCACATAACTTCATCTGACCAGAATTAACTCTAAAAGTGTGCCTAAGACTTTAAATAATGGTCTTAAATGTAATACTGTAATGATTAACATTTGCTAAAAGGCAGGACACTATCTAATGAAACCAAAACCACCTCAATTCTGCGTGCTTTACTTTTACACAGACTCTGTTTAGAGTGTCACATCAAAAAACTGAAAATGAACAGCAAAAAATCACTAGTCTGAAGCTGTGGAAGTGTGAAGTACAACTAAAAAAGCAAGCACGGGTATTTTAAAGTGCTCTCTGCACGTACTATCATTCAAGGCAAATGAAGTATCATGAAGGCCATTTTTTCAAGCAGCTCATTCCCACCAAATTCAAGTCAATGTCTTACTGGCTACTGCAGTTCCAGGGCTGAAGGCATCATTTATGTCTCTGTACACTTAGGGCTCGGCCAGTATCGATCCCATAATTAAATACTGCTACAGATTGTAAGCAAGAGCCCATCATTCCCTTCTGGGAACTGTTCAGAATAATCCGAGCGAAATTTTCTTCAATGAATACCACGCTATCACCACAGAAAGATGCATTATTATCTGGGATAATTAAAGTATTATTAATGCATTGTTGAACTTGGGTTATTTCCTGAAGGAATAGAACTGCTTCAGAGCTGCGTATTTTCACCACCTGCTCTAATTGAACACACATTAATTGTTTGTGGATAAACTTGTGCTCCTGCTCACTTTGTTGGTAGCAATTGTCTGTTCTGTACTCTTATTAAGTGAGATACTGCTTACACTTCCTTCACTGAGACCATTCCCACTTTATAACCACATCTTCATCCCACGCTTCCCAATTATATTTCTCTAGCCTATGCCCACACCAATTTCATAAGCAGTGGGTCTTTTACAGAGGTTTTCCAAAACTGACTATCTTCCTTTCCTTCTTGCCCACAACTCTGTCTCTCAAGCATGCAGCACATTTTAAATACACGTATGCTATTACTGGTCACGTCTGCCTGCAACCACTTTGAGTTCTGGAGACAGTTTTTGCAGCATGTTTTATTTTCACTATAATTATCTGTAGTGTATGTTGTCCTTCCAAATACTAGTTTAAAAATAACAAAGTATTAGTTAGATCTGGGACATGTAAAGCTGAAAGAAGTTCAGTGACGGCATTAATATGATTCATGAAGTTCCAGCAACCATAGAGAGGACAAACGAATCAAGACTATACACACAAAATCCAAGAGGAGCTTTGCTTCACGCCAGAAGTTCATATTCGAGTTGACTTTTCTGCCTCTGCTTATACATCTGTCCTCAACACCACATCCATTCTCGATTTTATTTGGAGGACACTGGGGTTCAAAGGGACCCAAGGAGATAAAAATCAGAGTGACTAAGACTTTGCTTCCAAAACGCCTTGGAAGAGATTCCCAAGTAGGAGCAGCTCTCCAAGTAGGAGCTAGGAACAGAACAAAGGAAACAAAACCCCACTTGATGTGACAGGCATTACCTCCCTTCCCAGAAACACTGTTGTGCATTGCTGTTCTGGTCCCTCCTACCCACTGTCTGCATCTGGCTGAGCCAGGAGGCTGTGGGAGATGCTGCACTGCAGCTGGCACTTGTGGCTGCTCCTCTCTGCCTTCCACCCCAACACATCTGGGGTGTCTCACTGCCTGGCTCCTTCTCCTCCCCCTCCTCTTAGCCTGCTTGCTCGCCACAGCACACACAGCTCTTGGCTGCTTCACTCCCCAAAGGATGTCCTTACAGTGACAAATGATGACAGTCAGGTTTGCTGGAAAGTACTAGAAGGTGTTGACAGAATCACTTTTTAAAGAATTGCTGGCCTTTAGCTACAAATCTAAATTAACTTCCTTTGAGCTTCCTTTTACCTTACTTGCAGTTGTATTGTTTTCATACACAAGTATTTTGAGAATCCCAGGACTGAGTGAAGCCATTTGTGTTCTATAGACCAACATACATTTTTAGACTTAATTTTAGATTATTAGATTTCTCTCTGGAGGTTTTTAGACTAAGCTCTAAGATGCTACCAAAGGCACCATCTGCCCAGCTGAGTAACAGGAAGAGCAGAGAGAAACCTTCTCCCCACCACCTCTCAGTTCCTTTGAAAGTCACCTCCCTGATCCCCACCTACCTGAAATATTTTGTATCAGAAAGGAAGACAGTTCAAGAAAGACCAGAAAGAAAGCTGGCTTCATTGTTTTCATATGGACCAGGGATTTGGAAGGAGAAAATTCCCTGACACAGAAAGAATCCAAAGTTTAGCCAGAAAAGAGGGAATGTGTAACAAAGAATGCAGCAGGCCATACTTAATTTTCACTATCAACACTTAGATGGAAACAGAAGGTTTTCATAATGGATTTTCAAATTTGAAAGTCAAATACAGCTGTAGTTTGACAGAGGCTGACTCACTGAGCTTCAGGGCATGCTGAAGCACAATCACACATACTGTTTGCTTCCTCAAATTCTCCCAGAGAGGCAAGAACTGGCCTCACAGAGAAGATAGGCTAAAGGGTGACCTCTGCTCTGAAAAGCACAGGCAATTTTATCAGGGATACTATGCTCTGAGCCTCAGTTCTTTTACCACATATTATTCTCAGCATGTGTATAAAATATAGGGCAAGATCTTAAAATCCTACAATCCTGGGATAAAGTAACTTTTTCCCTCTGAATAGTTAAGGTCAGGCTCCCCAGGAAAAAGGGCAGTTTGTAAAATCTTTCAAAAATCTGCATGTTAACTTGCAGCAGTTGCAAACCCACAGGACTCAAACATAGAGAATAGCTGCTCTATCTCTAGGGGCAGCCAGGACTATGTGGGTCTAATCAATTTATCTGAATGAAACACCAAATTACACGTCCCAGCCTGCAGAAATCCGCAAAAAAGTCAACAGCAGAAAACTCCATGTTCAGTAAAAACCACCCATTGTCAAGTACAACAAACTAGGAGGAAAGTATATGTTAGGACTCAGTTTCTGGCTGTGAAACACCATCTGAAGCCAACTTCTTATAAAGTTTTGCCTGCAGGATGTAGATGGCATCAGGAGTGCAGTGAGTTGGAACCTGCCTCATGCTCTCTGAATACATTCAAATTATTGTTGCCAGAAGTGTGTGCAGCACAGCAAACTGCTGCTCAACAAGCATGTCAAAGCCAGGCTTTATAATCTTTTGCTTCCTGAAAGTAATGTAACATCCCAAATACAATTATATCATCCCAAACACAATTAGCACAGCACAGGCTTATTACCAACAGAAGCACATCACAACCTAGACATTTTTATTCCTAGCTAAAAAGAAAGAACAGAAGTTCTGACTGAAATTTGGCTTAATCATTTCAGCAAAAAATTGTTTGCAGAACTTGAGAAACCCTTAAATGCTTACTGCAGATGTTGGCTTGTAGGACCAGAAATTCACTTTCATAATAAGAGGTTTCCCTGAAGCGCTATGGTTTATGGCAGTGAAGCAGAAATTTATAAAGCAAAATCCTGTTGGTAAAGTTGGTAAAGGCTTTGCCATTGATTCCCATAGGGCCAGTGTCACTCTTGACCTAACAAACAGAATCACCATTTAATATCTACTTTTTACTGCATTCTACTGAAGATGCTGTATATGCACTGAAATAAATTCAAGTGGCACACTTTGATATTAGGAGACATTTGTGCTTTGAAATAGAGAAAGTAGTGAGAGGAAATGCCAGAAGTCCTCTGAATTTCCCAAGTGAATCAAACTTTAAACTATGTTTTCCTCAAGAATAGCAATTACATTCTTAACCTAAAAAATGTCACTGTCCTTAAATAAGCCTGCAGAGATGTCATCAAAGGGTCACTGAGTGAACCTTCCAGGATGGGGAAATCTACTGCTTAATCATTCCAAGTTGTGGGGACTCTGATCCTAACCACACAAGAGTGGAACGATCTGAAGCAGCATTTACAGGCCAAAGTAAATTGGAAAGGATTTGTTTTCTCCAGTGATTTACTTAATTACTTTTCAAATTAAGCTAGCTATTCAGGTAATTCTAGAAACAATCTCAAGGCCTGAGTACTCTGTGGCAAAACAGATGTGAGCTCTGAGAGACAGCTGTGTGGGTGCCAGGCTTACAGAGAGGCAGCCAGGTGTCTGTCCCCTGCTAACAGAGCACCTCAGATCCACCAACTCGAGTTTTGTATCCATGCTCCTCTGGGGTTTTAGAAGACATTAAGCAGACTTGGTATCACAGATGTTACAGAGCAGAAATCAAAGGTGTTGGCAGAGCAGCAGACTCTTCCTGTTTAAAAATGACATTACAGATTCCCTTGGTAATAGCAGTAAATTAATTTCTTTAGACACCCAGAGCAAAAGCCCTGCTTCTTGTATGGACTCAGCTGATGCAAATGCTACTTTATTTTCCTCCCTCCTCCATAAAAAGGAAAAAAAAACACCCATGTAATCTTCAACTGTAAATATGTAGACCTGCAAGCCTTCCAAGGCAAGGAAAGAAAATAACATCGATGAGATCATGGGAATCTCAGTTTTACAGGTGTCAAGCATCACCAGAAGAACACGCAGTG
Source organism: Dicrurus megarhynchus (assembly GCA_013399195.1). Lineage (NCBI taxonomy): Eukaryota > Metazoa > Chordata > Aves > Passeriformes > Dicruridae > Dicrurus > Dicrurus megarhynchus. The sequence goes on along the minus strand of VXAD01004603.1, from coordinate 4,941,078 downwards.
TGCAAGAGCTTTGCTTCCCAACCCTGCACTTCCAGAAGCCTTGGCTGAGTCCTACCATGTCAGAGGCATGGGTAGCCCTAGCAAATCCCATTTTCTAGCAAATCCAAGGAACTCAAGGCACAGCTCCTGTAGTGCAAGTGAGAACACACAAAAAATGTTACACTTTATCACATGCATCCAGGAGAAACGCTGGGGTTTGTGAGGCTGCACACAGAGCAGAAAACGGCAACAGAGGATCCAGGGACATCAGCTGGAAGGGATCTCCTGAGATCCACAGTCCCACCTTCCACTTGTAGCACGCTACCACCAGAACCACCCGCTCCCTGGAACTTTTCACTGGATGATTCTTGTTCTGTTATGTTATAGGGCTGTTAACAGCTTATTAAGTATGTGGGAGTGTCTGCATGGCAAACTGTGAGTGAGGAGAACAAAACCTTTCATCTCCAGGCCATGGCTCCTCACTTGGACAAGCGAAAGCAATACCAGTGAGCTGTGGAACCAACTGAGGAAGAATCAGTCCCCTCTCAGCTCCTAATCATCAGTGAAAAGGGAGCTGTGGTCCAGAGAAAATGAAGTCAGCAATCCCTAGGAGGAGGTGAAAGGGCACCTCCCAGGCTGGGGCCCTGCTGATGGCACCCCTTGGGCTGTGCAGGAGTCCTTTCTTCTGCACTCACAAAAGAATCCAAGCAAGTCATTTAAAAGTGCCTCAGGGCAGAGCTTGCTGCTAGATCAGGTTTGCCCTGTTAAAACAATAAATGAGGTAATGTATGAAACTGCCTTCTATTTGAGGACATTTCATTCATAAAACAGAAATACCAAAAGCTTTGCTACCAAATAAACTTCATAGATGGGTTTAAAAGGCCTCCACACCTCTCCCTGCAAGAGAGCAGGGCTAAGCTGTAGGGATTCTGTGGCACAAGGCACACAGTTTCCAAGGACAGCTCTGCAACTTGAAATGGAAGCTGACAACTTCCAGGTCATTAACCCGACAGTGTAAACAGGACCTATGGACATGTACATGCATTCAGGTGGGCTGGAGCAACGGCCCCAAATGCAGACCTCTACAAACACTGTTCTGCTTTGTGTTCTGAGTTTCCAGGAAAACTTTTATTCTCCGCTCCCTTCCAGGAAAACTTTTATTCTCCGCTCCCTTCTCCTCATCCTCAGGATATGTGGAGCCTGGTGCTGGCTGTATTTGTGTTGCTAGCTGAAAGAACAGCAGAACATGCCAAGCATTTAATAACAAAATTCCAGCCTTGTGACACAACCCAGTAATCCCAAGACTGGAAACTAACCTCATATTTCTACTCAGCATAAAACCTTAATCCTAAGAAGAGCACCGCTATTTTTATTTTGCCTGAACCTTTTCTACAGACATACATCTCACAAATTAAGAAACTTGCTGTGTACCAGGTGGAACGGAGTTGTATTACCTATGGCATGTATAGGCTGGTATAGTTATGACAACACAGAAACTGCTAAAACTAGTTATGATTATCTGTGTGCTCTTACACAGAACTGGCTATAGCTGGACGAGCTGTTGTCGTGGCCACTACTGGTCCCCCACCACCTTGGGACCTCTCTCAGGACACTCCTACGAAGAGGAAACAAATGGAACTTTGCAGGGTCCTAGGAGGATCATGGCTGGGTGCGAACACGCACAGAACAATTCTCATCTAACACCTCAAATACAAAATGGCAGGGCAGGAGGCTCAGCAAGCCAAGAGCCCAGGTTCAGCCCAGGAACAGATGTGCATTATAGACGTATCTAATGAATTACTAAGACCTCTGCAAAAGGGAGGGAATAAACTCCTCCAACCCCAGGCTGGTGTTTCAAGCACTGTTTGCCTTGATCATTTCCATCACCAGACCCCCATCAGCTTCTCACTACTGCAGCTGTCCTGGCTTCAACACCAGTCAGGCTTGCAGTGCAGGAAGTGCCATCAGACACCTGGAATTCCATTTTATAACAGCTTTTACTGTCACTAACTGCGCTGCAGATGTAAGGCTGTGCCTGACAAAGCTGCAGCACGAGCCTCTGCTGTATCTCAGCACAGAGAGCAGACCTGCTCATCTATCTCAACTTACAAGTCACAAAACAGCAGAAAAATTGTGGCCCTACATACAGTCCCGTACAGCTGCGATACGTGACACATAAAACTGCAAACGCAGGAGTTTTAGGTGCAGATAGAAACTGTATTATGTTAATGATTTTTATGTTAATAATTTGTGCAGAGGGTACATTTATTTCTATACCCAGAAGCACAAAAGGTTTGTACCCCTATTACATAGCTGTAATATGTGTTTAACCACAGGGTTCCTGAAATTTTGGGCTGTCTTGCCCTGGCCCTACATTGTTTTCTGCAAAGCTCTTACAATTCCCAATGTGATGGGCGTATTTTGCAAAGACCATGATCTGGCCATGTTACTGTAAAGGATATAGAGAAGCATCATTTCAAAAAAAACAAATTTACCTTCAACTTTGATTAAGTCACCTTTAGTATCTCTGTTAGAAGCAGTCTTAGGGACACACATAAAAGGCCAGTATCACCCACTGCTACACTTACTCTGCGGAATGACACCACGTAGAATGTATCCTCCCTTCGGTGAATTGCTTCAAAAAAGTCTTGATAGCTCCTGGGAGAGGCGTAATACACTTGCAGCTCATTCCCTGAGTTCCTGCTGAAATAAAGAAGGGCAAAGGTAATTATTTTAGACAAGACAGTTAATTTCAGTGAGACAGTGACTTTCAAGACTTGCTTTTTAAAGTAACTGCAGCTCTTCATCCACTGAGAGGAGCATGAGGAACACAGAACACAGGTGAGGAACACAGAACACAGGTGAAGACAATGAAATTATTCAGTACTTTTTGAAAGTTCAAGGTGCTTCAAAGGTCTTACTGTGGCAAAGATTTCCAGATTTGTTTTTGTTCATGCTTCTGAGGCCAGGAAAAACCTGTTTGCTAGCTCAACAGGAAAAAAAAGTTTCAACCTAAAGTGTCTGAAAAATTGTGATGACTTCTGAAAATAAATTTTAGGATGAAATGTCATTCTGAAATAAAATATCAAACCATTTAATAATTTAATAAATTTCTTTTACTGCTAAGAATCCAAACCACTGAAATGGAAAGAAGTGCAAAGTTAAGCATAAACAGAGCTTTTAATTTACTGTCAAATGACAAATCCACCTTCTTTCTCACCCACCCTTGTTCTTTCCCGCTACGTCCCCTGGTCAAGTCAAAGATTTTTCCCCTGGTCAACCCAAAGATTTGCTCTTGATTTTCAATTTAGACAGAGGAGCAAAAGTAAGATATTAATATAATTCTGGCTTATCTTTTCCACAGTTCTCATCTTACACATATCAGACACAAGGAAAAGATGCTCTAAACCATTCCAAGCCGAATCACTGGCAAGTCCTACAATCATGGTACTTATCAACTGTTTATCTTGGAAAGGTGAGAAATTCCTAGCATATACTGCTATCATTTATACTTCCCCAATCCCATTCCAAAATAACTTATTTAATCACACTGGAAAGCTGTACTCTGGGAAACCATTAGCTGGATCTTCAACCTGTCATTTTAATTTCCCCCACTTTAATAGCACACTGTGTGTTTGTGGCAAGGACACTGATCAGGCTGTCCCTCCCCTCCCAAGCTGTCTTCTGCTGACCCGGGTTTTGAACTAGGGGGGGTTAATTTAGACTATTTTAGTACGTTTCTAAAATATAACAAGGCACAAATCTATCATCAAGTGACTTTCTCAAGCAGCAGTAATAGTAGGCTGTCATTATCTTCTCCTCCACTGCTAACAGAGCCCTGTTGCAAGCAAAGGACTGCAGCTGCCAGGCCAGTTGCCCTTTCACAGGATTAGGGGTGTAAGTCCTGGGGGATCAGGAGCAGGCAGCTCTACACTACACATCCCCTTCTGCACAACTCCGCAAGAGAGGAATCAGCTCCCATCCTTCACACACAGGAAAGGAAGACTGGAGCTAATTTGAGCTTGATTACTCATTCATGAAAACACGTAGGCCCACCAAGCCACCCCTGAGATGGAGCACTGAAGCTGGGCTGCGATGAAAGGCAGGCGCCCACGCACTGCTCGGTACAACACATCCTGAAAGCTGACACGGGGCCCACAGATCTGTGTGCTCGCCCACACTCCACGAGATACAGCGAGACCTAAAAACCAGCTCTGGGAGAAAACTGTTCCAAAGCTCTTGGAAACCACTGGGCCTTTATAAAGCTGTCCTGGTCACGTAACAAATCGAACACCAGCGGTATCAGGGGATTACAGGCAGTACATTGCATCTACCTTTGAACATCTGATAACCACCATGGACCTCTCCATCAAAGGAAGGGAGGAGCTTCCGAGCCAAAACCAGGTGCGAAACTATCAGTTGTTTTAGTAACACTTTTGCATATTACAAGAAAGCATCATATTAAACTGTGTATGCCAAACAATAGTGCTGAACCTGGCCATTTACTGGGAGATCAAGAAGTCTTTTGTTTTAAAACTCTGAAGGATACTCTGTTATGCACCACAGAGCACTAGAATGTTGCATATAGACTTGTTTTGGGAAGAACTGAGGCAGGACACTGCTTTATGCATCAAAAACCACAATATTAATAGTGGAAAACTTAGGAAAACAACTGCAGTCTCATTTTCACACCCGAAGCCTTAAGAAACACACTTAACAGAAGCCCTCAACAAAATCACCCCTGAAGGAAGCTACACAGACTATAAAGAGATTAGGTGTGAAGATTTTCTTTGAAATCATCTTAAAATTTATCTCCTCCACTGCTTTGACTTCCCTGAAATTCTTTTCAGTCCTCAGCTTCCTGATGGAGATTACAATGGAGATGGAGACCACCTCTTCTAAGAGAGACGTTCAGTAAACCTGAAGTTAAGCCTACTTTGAGTAGGAAGTTGCACTAGGGATCTCCTGAGGTCCTTTACAACCTAAACAACTCCGTGATTCTATGATTTCATGGAGCACCTAATAGCTGATGGCTCTGGGAGGAATTGGAAGTCTGTTCTATGTTCCTAGCAGTTCCAGGACAGTCACAGCATGCAGCTGCCATGACTCACTAGTCCTGTTCATATAAACATCATTAATCTGAAAAAAACCCCAAAAAAATCTCACTTCCTTCAGAGCACAACAGATTATTCCATGCAGAGCTACATGATGTTGCACACTGTTTCCAATAATCCAGATATTTTTTTTTCAGAGTAATGCAAGTATATTAAACTGCCTTATGCCATGAGGCTTGTTCATCAGTGTTCAGTTAAAACAGCTATCCTTCATCTGCCTGTAGAATTCAAAAAGCTTTTTCTTATTTTTTTTTCTTGTAAGTCAAGACATATCAAGATTTGACAGCCTGGTTTCTGTAACATTTGCCTGCAGCTTGCTCTTTTCCCCCAGGCTGATCCTGCTTTCAAAGCAGCAATGCAAATGGAAAGACCACAGCTGTCTTCCCTTCCACAGCAACATTTCAGGTGGTGCTCTCACCAGAAAGTCCCCTTTATACTCCATTCTGCTCTTACACTCCTCTTTGGCACCTTAAAGCAGACAGCCTCCTCAACAGTCTCACACAGAATCCAGGAGAGAGAAATTTTGTTTCCCTAATCTTTTCTCTCCAGTACTTCCTGGCACCAGGAAGAGGGACAGGATGGTTATGGGGAGGGGTGGGCAGGGGACATCAGGAAACTCTGCATTAATGTGCTCCAATAATCAGCAGAGAAAAAGCAGCAGATGGAGACAGAGAATGCAAACGAGACATAATGGTACTTTAAGTTCACCATAATAATTTGGTGTTAGCTATAATGGCTCTACTCCTGAAGACAACCAGAGAAACCTTTCCCTTACCAGATTCATGGCCCTTTGACACCTTCTTACAAACTAACGATGTTCTCACAGATAGCCCCAAGTCAGTTCCCCCTAAATATTCAGATCTGTTTAGAAAGGGATTCTGGAGAGCAAAGTATGGATTTTCTTAAAATTCATGGCTAGAAAGACCCTGGAAGAGTGGAGCTGTGATACAGGGGTTCCTTTAAGCATAATGTAAACAGTTACAAGCAGTTATTTGCTAAGGGACAGAAATTAGTCCAAAAAAAGTAGCTGCATTTGGCTTAAGAATGCTGACAACATGAAAATGGGCATTCTTTATCAACTGTTGGTGAAAACCTAGGTTATTAAGTAGAAAGCAATAACAAAGGAACTGTTCCTCTTTACCTGAGACGGGTGTCTGTGTAAGGCATGGCCATTAGCTGGGAATCTCCTTTGTCACTGAGGGAGCTCTGAAAAAGGGGAAGAAGGAAAAAATGACACAAAGTGAAACCAATAAGCATTTCCTTGGTTTGCCACTACATAGAATATAACACACAGAACGGGGTGCAGAGGTTAATCAGTGCTCTGCACCAGAAATGTGCATTTTCCCTCTGGTGAAACACGAGAAACTGAAATGGTCAGCTGGAACAACAATACCAGCAGGATTTTAATACAGCCAAATTTGAAGTCAACATTCAGAGACAAGAAAGGGAGCTTGGCACCATACACAACAGTTCTAGATGTTCTACCATTCTGCTCTGGACACCAGTGAGAAGCATCTGAAGTTTAACACACAACACTTCTTCCCTAGAAAACCGCAGTATTTCCCACATTGGAATGCTCAATTCCTTTTAAAGCTGGTACTACCTCTAATCAAATGAAATACTTTGAAAATTCATTGTCTTGATTTCAGCTTTGGTATCAGTATGCCATGTAGATAAAAGATTTTAAAAAATGGGAAATATGAGCACAAGTCTCAAAATTCTGTAGCCTTACCAAAAAAAAAAAAGAATCCCTCTAGCAAAAATTTAAACAATAGAAATATTTCAACAAAACCAATCAGCTGTGGCCCTTAACAGTGAGTCAGATCAACGTGCTGTAGGTTGTATTTCTCTCCATTAAGTAATTGCTGATCTTTACTGAAAAGCCATAAAAAGGGTAACTACTGATTTAATTTTAGAAAACGCAGAAGCTATTTTGATGGCTGCTAAAAACATTCAAAACCCTGAATCCAAGAGCAGGAATGGAAGAACAACTTTGACAACGTAATAACCAACCAAACCCAGCAATTTCAAATGGGAAGTGTTGGCTGCCCTAATTACAGGCATGATGGCTACTTTTGTCTATAATGACAAGTGCAAACAAGTCAGGGAGAACATTTCATGCAATTATCCTGTCAGGCCACTGAGGCAGAAGCACGAAGGGGCGCACCTGCGTGACTCGCGCCTTCTGCTGCTGGTTGTTGGACAGCCTTCGGGATCTCGTTCGCTCCACCTCGTGCCTGTGCACCCATCCTCGGAGCTCATGGGTCAGCCTAGGAAAACCCACAGCATCAGCACGGATTTCAAACAACGCTGGCAGAATATTTCAGTTGTAGACAACAGTTTAGCCACCATACAGACACTGAAGATTACTATTATTTTACCTTACGATAACTTATTTTTAATACCACAGTAAGAAAATACAATTTTAAGATTAAATGTGTAAGGGATTATCTATAAAGTATTAGATTCATGGATGTTTCCACACAAAGTAGATACAGTCCTTTCTTTTGCCCAATGAACAGTAATTTTGAAATTACTGGAAGGACTACTGAAATTTGAAATCAAAAGCTGATCAATTCAAGACAAATTATTGGTTAAGGTTAAATTATGGCAAATAAATCTGAGAGGAAGAATGGACAGAGAATGGAGATAAGGTTAGTGACTCATATCTACGGAAAAAGTGGAGCTAGGTGTTTTCTAACAGTGAACAAAGAACATCTGCAATGTCAGGTTCAGTCTGCTTCTATCAGAAGGTGAAGAATAGAAGACCATCTCTTATATAATTCAGCTGGAAATGGCTTTTAGCTGCACTTGACTTACAAATAATTAACATTTCTACATATGAAGTGGTTTCTCTTTTAAGCCATGAAAACCCCCCAGACAATCAGAAAACTGTTATTTGGTTACTGCAAATGACTAGTGTGAAAAGGGAGTGGTGAAAATCATTACTAAAACCATGGAAAGATTACAAAGATCCAAGTGGATCTGTCCTTAGGGCAGCCGACATTGGGCAGTGCAGACACTTACGAGACACTGGTCACGTACTGGATGAACACCATGAATGGACAACATCATTCACAGCAGTCCAGTAGCACTCAGCCAACACTGAATTTATACCTCAACTCCTAATAAACTTTAAATGCTCACAAAACGTGGTTTGCTCACCTCAGTGACTCTGTCCTGTTGATCAGAGGCCGGCAGGGGGGCGGTGGTGGTGAAATATATAACAGTGGTTCTTCTGAGACTATCATTAGTGCTTTGTTATCAGACACAGAACGGTCATACCTGGGAAAAATCAAGAAAAGCACATCAAGAAATCCCTTAAAGAACTTCTTCATGACCTTTTGACCAAATGCAGAGAATGAGCACTAACACCAGCAGACCCATGAATGTTACAGCTGCTCCCATGAGACCTTTGAAGCAGGTGAGTAACAATTCCTATCAAACATCCAATGTTCTCAGTCAATCCCTCAAAGGGGGCTGACAGCTCTCAATGCAGGGAAGACAGATGAGCATTAGCAGATGTTGGATCTCTTCCCAAGAAGGTCAGATATTGATAGAATATGTAGTCTGTAAAATATTCCTCATAGTATGCAAACTATGTGATCTCTGCAGACACAACTTTCTTTTTCATTCCAGAGCTGTGCAAGATTTGCTACAGAAATATTACATTTATTATCCACTAAAACCATGCAGATAGACAGACTGTAAGCTATATGACAGTTGAGCAGCCACAAACTATATTACAACTGAGTGGGGAGGATTTACATCTCTGTCTCCAGAATCTAGCTTGGTTTTGATAAAAAGTGAAAAGGAGCATGTATTTCTCAGTACAAAAATCTGTAATACTCTCAGGGCCTCCTGAGGGGTTAACTACTTATCACCAAATACCTAATGTAGTTTTCTCTCTTGACAGGTTATCAATGTAACAGCCTTAGTCCTCTTGGTTTTGACAGACTTGTAGCTCCTGAACCTCAACTTCTTTCTGAAAAATCAGGTATAAGAGCTTATGAAAGACTTATTCATATCCCCTCTCTTTCCCAGCTTTCTCTCCAACTTCATGTCTGCTTCTCCTGTCTGCTGCATCTAGGACGGATAAAGGAGAACATGCAGCAAAGAGCTCACAGCTTGCCAAACCCAGGGTGAAACAGTGAAAGAAAAGGAGGTACAGACACAAGCACATCCTCCTAAGAGAACCACTCTACTCTTCTATCCCATAGTTCATGGTCTGAAATGTACCACACAGGATACAAAGCCCTCACCATGGCTACAGCCTTAAAATGCTCCTGATTTATTGCCTTCTTTCTGCATGGCAAAATACATTAGGGCTTTCTGCACATCTGTGCCTGGCTTTGTTCAACCAGCCAAAACACTCCACTGGAAAGGGACAGTCTAACAGGATAAATCTTGTAAGGGGAAAACATGAGCTGTATTAGCCAGACTTCAATCTGGAGACAATTATATGTTCACTTATGCACTGCATGCTAGAGATCTAGGAAGCCTGAAAGCCAGTATTTAATTAAAAAATGGATAAGCACAAGGATGGACTCAGACTTTTTAAAATGAAAAAGTAGTACAGTGCTAAGTTCAGAGCGTGTTCTTAGTCGTGAACTTCCCCAGCATTCTCTGGAGCAACTGAGAAAATAAATATTCCAGCTTGAAAAGTAAGAAGAGATAGATAATATGACAAATATCACAACTATGCAAGCTAAAATATAGAGCAGAGGGAAAAAGCAAACAGATGAACTGAAGAAAGTCCTGAAAATCTCAGTGACAAGCACTTGTGGATGTGCTCTCTTCCCTAACACTGTGCAGCACAGCCACGTGTACAGTTCTGAAGCTCTATGTGTTGGGTACTCTGGCAGATAAAACACCATATTCATTTGAAAAGCAAACTGTGCAGCTTTCAAAACACTGTGTTTAAAACTCAGGTACTCTGTAAAAGAAGCAAGAGCACTGGCCAGAAAGGTAAGCAAGGCAGTGAGGGCTAAAAGCATCATTGCCCCCTGCCACCTAAAATGTTATAGGTTTTCATCTCACCCATTACTCTTCTCAGGAATGATGCCCTCAGGTATTTTCTGATCGGTGCTGGGCTCCTGGACAGCTGAGAACTCCAGAAGATTTCTGGTCCGGTGGTTAGAACTCACAGTGGAATCAACTCCATTGGGATCCTTTTCAAATACACTGGAAAACATAATTAACATAGCAAAATGTATGACACATAAAGGGTCTGCAAGGCACTTTACTGTGAGGCATTAAATACTCAGGTGGAGAAGTTTCTGGCTGCTGTTACATTACATGGATAAGGTGCACATGATATCTAATGTAAAAAACTGATGTGTCATTACAATATCATTGTTCAAAGCAATAGCAGTCAGAAAAGTAATTCTGTTCTCTTTTTCAGTTTTAATTGTTTGAAGGACTTTGATGCTTCTGGTTTTCACATTCCTCCACATAAGCTTCACCTGATGAAACTAAGAATACTCTGCTTGTAACCCAGGTCTACAGGCGCAAGAAAATTACCTACATTCAAATCAAAGCACTACCAAACTTTAACTTTCATCAGCCTCAAAGTACAATTTACATAGTTTATATGAATACAACATGTAAGGAAAACTTAGCTATCAAATTCCGTGCAGCTGCAAGCCTGGAATGTTATGCCAGACATCTACCAGAACTGTACACAAACTTAAATATGTTCAATTCTACTTGGATTTAGAACAAGTGGCAGGGCCAACAGCCCCATCGGCAGCAGGCCATGGTGCCAGACACCCTGCTGTTCTGGTGTGTGCTTGCATGGATGGAAGGATCCTGGCCTGGGGGCTGCTCAGCCAGCCAGCCATGCAGCACAGGAGTGTCTGTGCTGCTCTCCATGCAAAGAGAGGGAGCAGCACTGCACATGTGAGCTGGAAACACAACCACACCATTGCTGTACCAGATCTGCATCCTCGGTCAGAGGGGTGAGTTACGAGGGAGAACTCTCAAAAGCACAGAAGCAATACTTCAATTTCTCCTCTCCAGAGGCTGGCTTTCCTCTTTCATAACACGGTTGCTTCCTGAAATATGCATGTTTACAAACCCAAGTCCTAACTTCTTGGCTGACAACAGCAGAGCATCACCAGCAGCAACGCAGTGAAAACACAAAAATGCAACAAGCCCCCAGCACGCCGAGGACATCTCTGCCATTCTTGCTGATTACTGCCCACAGAGTATATTTTAATTCATGCCCCATCCCTCCTGTGCAGCAGAGCATAAACCCTGCAGGGGAGTACCTCCTGGTTTTACATGCCATCACTTTGCAAAAGGCAACAAATACAGAGACAGGCAAAACCTAGTAAAGAGGGCAGATTAAATACTCCACAAGTAAGCAGAAGGCAGACAGAATTGCCTAGAAATTTCCTCTCTTTTGCCAACACTTTTGCACTCCTGTTAGTAGTAACCCAGGTGGCCCTGTGCATAATTGTGCCATGTTCTGAACCACAGGAGTCAGGACAATCCTAAACCCAGGCTGACAATGCCTTGATTACCTCCTCTCCTCCAGGTTTCTAGGCAGCAGCACAGAATGAGGGCAGCAGAAATGCTCCAGGCTCCGCTTTCACTTGTGCCAATGGGCAGAAAAGTACTTAGAGTTTCCTTACTGCCTGTGTACACCGGTATCCAAATGTCTCATTGCTTCTGCTGCATGGAAAGCCGGATGGTTTATTCATAATCTCCTATCAGGCAACACCAGGTCTATCCAATTTTACAGAAACAATCTCCACTACCCACTAGGTTTTATGAGATCACGTTTCTTCTCTGCCAATGAAAGCATCAGCACAACTGGCAGTGTCTCAAGCCCAAGAACCAGAGCTCAAAACTAAGGCTTAAACAGATGCCTCACGTTCCTGCTGGAAGCCACCCACCTGTGAAACACCCTTACTGTACTTAATCTGGAGTCATGACAGCCAGAAGTACATGGTAGTTTATTCACTAGACCAAGAATATCCCTCAGAAGATCTGAAAGTTGTTAACTCTCCTGCAAATCCTTTCTCCCCAGCCTGAAGTGTATCAGCCATCCAGTTGCTGGACCTCCTGGATCTGGTGTTCCAGCCTATCCTACTTCTCTCCCTTCCCATTCAAAATGACACACAGAACCAGAGAAACTTCCCATGTAATCAGTTAGTTAAAGCTGAGAAAAATCTAAACAGAAGAACTGCAATAAATTGCATTTTTCCATCATGCTTCTTCCTTCCTATTTGTCTCATTCTGCAAAAACGATTCTTGTTATTTTGGGTTCCAGCTTGGGGAGGTGAAATGTCACATGCAATACATTCCTACTGCAGTTCACACTGAACTCTGCACAACAGAGACAAATCCAAACCAAGGATAAAGACACACACTGCTCTACAATCACAGCTCATCTTCCCTTTTTGTGATTGAGTTGTTTTAGCTACACACCCATTCTAAACCACACACACCCCACTTTATTGCATCAGCTCTAGAAGAGAGGAAATGTTTATTTTCCCTCTTCTCAAGTGTAAAACATCTTTATCTTTTCATCAAAAATCAGCTGAGCATGGGATGTTTCAACCTGAAAGCAGATATCTTCAGCAGCAAAATACAAAGAAGGATGTGAACAGAGTATGTTTTGCCACCCTTACAGGCATAAACCATGGCTCCCACTTCTGACAATGTGAACACAAACTTGTGAACAAAATATCATATTAGGGTATTTTTCCAATGCCCCTTCCTTTATCAGGATTGTTATTTTTCTTTTGAAGCAGAGCTAGCAGCAATTTCTGCTAAAAGGGCCACTTTTGCCCCTCCCCTTTCCCATTCTTTTTCTAGGACCTTGAAGATGACTGAAAGTTTCCTTCTCAATGTCTCCAATATGTCTGGGAAAAAAAAAAGTAAAAATCCCCTTTGGTGCTCCTTTGGTTTGTGGCAATGACCCAAAACCAAACTAACTTTAGTTTTGGATAAGGAAAAGCCCCACAAATTGAAATCCTGCCCCACTTCCACCTTCTAATTACTTGGGGAGTTTTGTTAGTTTTTTCCCATCTGAATAGAAGATGTTGTTGTTCTGTTGTATCATTTCTTCCTCTTCCCTTCTCCCATGAGGGAACACCAGTGAAGTTTGTCTATAAATAGGGCTCCATCTTCAGGAAACAAATAGGAGAGGCCGTTCAGGTAATGGTCCATATCCTCCAGATTCTCCAGGGCCTTTCCTTGCCAAGTGGGTACCCGAGGGTCTGAGACAGGGTATCAGAAATATTCCTCCTTCGACATCTCAAACTAATATGGGGGTAAAAGCATGACTTAGGAGCAAGGGATCCCTTCAAGCAGCTGGCACGAGGATGGACCTCTCCTGCAGAGCTGCATCTGGAAACATCTGCAGACCTCAGGCATGCTGAGCTTTACAAGTGCCCAGCAGAACGGCAACAGTACAAGCTGCAAGAGGAAGGGTCTACAGAACACATCCCAACACCATCACACTGAAGAGGAAGCAAATATTGGGCATTTAAAAACACCAGGCAGAAGAGGCTAGAAAACATGAAAAAGAAAGGTAGAAGATCCCACTCTGTGGGAAAAAAGTTTCAGAAAAACAGTATTTTCAACTAAGATATCAACAGTTGGTTTAAGAACTGGGTTAATATGACAGATGGCAAAAGCATGGACAGTTTTTTTCATCCTGTTGAGCTATATGACGAGAAGTTGGAAAAGGAAGAGCACTTTGGCATACCTGCCCTAAGCAAGCCCTACTATTTGCAGGAACTGAGTTACTGCCCCACATTAAAAGTCACAAAAGACTGAAGCTGAGAATTGGCTTTACTGGACAAGACAGTCTCTAAGAAGTTGGAATCTTTCCTGTTTGGCTCACTCACACACCTGGGGTGCCTAGCAAGGCTTTAAAGCCTGCATTTGGACATCCCAGATACCGTAAGCATGAAAGGGTTTTCACAAGCCACAAACACCCTGTCCAAGCTGGCTGAGCTCTCAGCTTGTTTCAGCTGCAAAACCAGATCCAAGGGAAAAAAGAAAGAACCACTAAATACTTCATGCAGATGTTTGTTCAGAAGTGTAGATAAATTTGATTATAAGAGGGAAAGAAAAGCAGCACTCCTGCCATGGTTTCTCCAGGCATTCAACGGCACCTGATATTTCAGCTGTATTTTTACTTCTTTGGTTTGAATGTCAGTTTGATGAATGTGAAAGCAAGTCTTGCCAGGAGCCCAAACTAAATTTCATTTGTACTTCTGGCTGAACAAATCCTGTGCACTTCAAGTTTTGAATACTGACATTTAAGTTGTACAATAATTTGTAGATGAAAGCCAATAGTGATATCATAACAAAGAGTTTTCTGGGGACAGAACCATCTCTGAAGTATGAGCTGGGAGGTTTCCAACCAGCTAAAGTTGACATTGCAAGGAGACACCAACCAAAGACCTTGTCCTCTTCCTAACTGATTCCAGACAAGGCTGCCATAGTGCCAGACACTCTCTGGAAAGTATTTCTCGTTTGTATTCCCGATGAGTGCACCATCTGCTGACAGCAAGGCTCTGCCTTCTCCTGAGGGCTGCTCCAGAGCTACCCTCTCTGAGTGCTGGGCGGGAGAGAGCGGCTCCGCCTTCTTCCTCTGCAGGGGAAGAGGAGAAAAGCAACCCAAAGTGCAGTTTTTGTGTGGTTTTGTTGTGTTTTGCATGCTTAAAAAACAATTTATTTTTAATAAAGCCTCTGGAAAAGAAAGGAAGAAAGCAAATATTGACACCCAGAGCACTTTGTTTTTTTTTGCTTGGAAAACTCTGTACCATTATCTGGCCTTTAATGCCGAAGCTTGTGGCTGTGATCAGCAGAGGAAAGAGGAAGGAACCCCTTCCTGCTCCCACAGTTGTAGTTTGTAAGAAAATCAAAGGAGTCCTATTTTTCTTAAGCAACAACCCATCAAGAGAGGTATTGAAAGGTCTGGAATCTAGACCCAAGTCCAATTTACTCAGCCTGTTCTTTTCCTCTCTATTTCTCCCTCTCTCTTCAAGAAGAAACTACAACACAAGACCAAAGGTGTGCTGCAGAAGCAGTTTTTTATCTTTGGGCCATCTCCAACACAAATGTACACTCAACTCAGCACTGAAATATGTTCTTTCAGTGCCACAAATGTTACATTAAGTTTCTTGGATTACAAGTGTTAAGAGCCACAAATGTCTTCCGATGCTTCTGCTGGTTTTGTGGAAGTACCCAGAGGGCTTCATCTTTCCTTGGCAGCCAGAAGACATGGAGCTGGCTGTCATGGCACTGTTTCATGCCTCTTGTACTCATCTCACAGTTTTTTCTTTGCATTTCACCAGTTCCTCTCCACTAGTGTGTAAGAAATTAATAGGCATTTGACTGCCATAATTTGTATGTAGGTTTATTATACATCACACTTAAGCCTATCAACCTCCTATAGGCAAATGGAAGGCTATTGAGGCTTGCAAAAAGCAGAAAACCAATCTTTTTCTATCCTTCACTAAGTGCAAAAAAAGCCCAGGATTGGATGAACTGAGAAAAAGAAACTGACAGCCCATGATCTGTGGTTCTCTGCTCTCAGAACATCTCTTAGAGATGCTTCAAGCAGTCATTGACAAGTTTGGGAGTTCCTCTTCCAATCCTCCTGCCACCCATCGGTGGTTCCAACTAACCTGCCCCACTTTGCTCTGGAATGGAGGGAGGAAGGGAAGAATTGTTAAGGAAACAAACTAATGTAAGGCAAAAGCAACCCTGTGTTTGAGCTGTAAGTCACTGCCCTTCACTTTGGGCAGGCGCCAGACACATGGCTTTAGTCTTCTCAGCACATGTTATTCAAGGGGACATTTGGGATGGTTTTGAACATACCACGACACTGCTTGGGGTCACCTGCCAGGGCAGCACAGAGGTGACTCCAGGCCACACCAAGACCTTGGCCTGGCTGCTGTGGGTGGGATGTGCACTGACAAACCCCAGCTCCAACACCTCTGCAGCAACACAACACTTGCTGCATGTGATGAAACAGGAACAAGATCAGCTCCTTTGCCCACACAGAAAATGCTTCCTTGTAAGGGAACAACAGCTCTATTTCTCTAATTTTCCAACACCCCATCACTGAGGTATCCCTACACTCCTGCTTGCCATAAGATGGGTCTTTTTCTTAAATCAAGGAGTCCAGCATAAAGTCTCAAACAACAGAAGACTTGCACAAAAACACTGCTGAATGCACCAGGCCTCAGAATAATCCTGCTCTCCCACACACCAACTCAAGATTGCTCAGCTTGAGTAAGGGCACTAGACCAGAGTGTCACCAATACAGGTGTGCTCAATGGATGGTGCTGTCAGCAGCCCAAATCCTTCATGCTCCAAATGCTTAGCAGACCCCAGTAGCGCTGACTAGCATCCTGCAGACTAAGTGGGATGCTAATCTGGTGAAAGACTTGTGTTTTTATTACTTTATATTTACAAGCAGCACATTGTGATAGATTGCAAGCTGAACAATCCCTGGGCAATTTCCTCATTTTTAGTAAAAGATGATTAATCTTAGCACTTCTGGGATTTTTTTTTCCTGTTTGTGCTACCAATTTAAGAAATGAGACACACCCCTAAGTCTTTCAGGAGTCAAAAGTCACTGCTTCTTCATTTGCTGTAGTCTATGACAACAGCAGACAAATCACACTTCTCAGCCAGCTAGGCCAGTGCCTTTATTTGCAGACTGCTCAGTGGATCTAAATTTTTACTAGATTATTCAGTTTCCAGGATAGTCCTGGAAAGTAGAGGAAAATCCATGAGGACACCCTAGAGAGGAGCTGCAATGAAGCCTCTGCAAGAGGCCAGCCATTCTAGTGCAGCTGCTTGAGGTCAACAGGACACAAGAGGTTTTGAAGCAGCAGCAGCTTTACTGACCTACATCAATCACCACCTCAGTCATCCTCCACAAATACATCTTTCTTTATATCACCAAGTCTGTTTTCCAGTTTGAAAAGGGTTCCAGCCATACAGAGGTAGCCAAATTGTAAGACAACACAAAATTAATAATAATACTAAAAAAATAATATCACACCACCCTCTCAAATCCCCTGTTCCAATTTCTTTGCAAATCTGCCTTTCCTCTCTCCAACTTCATATTTTTCTTTGTTTTCTATCCACTACATATCTAAAGTGGTAGTTAGGACATATTCTGGCTGGCTGACATCTTAATAAGTGGTCTAAGACTGATGCTAGGTGACAAACACCATGTAAGCTTAGGCAGACAGATTATGGGGAAAAAAAAACCTACTTGAACACTTCTTATAGCCAAAAAAATAATGCTACAGCCACCAGCAAATACTTGACTTACATGCTTTGCTGCTACTGGCCTAAGAAGAGATGCAGAAAAGCTATCTTCTGCATCTTCTGCTATCGTTCTCCTTTCCCTGCTTTCTACACATTAGTTGGGTTATTTTCCTGCAAATATTTTACTATCACATGTAGGATTTGCATTTAAAAAAACCAAAACAAACACACAAGACAATTTATATTCAAATGAGAACAGGGAAAAGAATCAAAATAAAAATATTCCCAAAATAAATACACTGATTGTTTAGACTAGAACATGTGTGCTTGGTTTCCATTTGTTTCAGCTTTGTTTGTGCTTGTTTAACACATTTTCAGATCTGGTTACTCTACAGGCACAGTCCAACACAAACGTGGAAATCAAAGAAGGAGAAGAAGGCATGTAGGAACTGCAATAATTTGAAAATGACCAGATTTCATGTTGTAAGTGCTAAAAACCCAGCACAGCTAATTAGATGTTTGTCAATGCCAGAAGTCAGCCATGTCTCAGGGATGCCATGGCAGCTGGGAATGCAACAACGCCGGCTCCAGAGAAGGCACATGTGGAGGCAGGAGAGCCTGGCTCCCTGGGATACCTGCCTCCAGATGCCCTGGTTCCAGCTCCCAGCCCTGCTGAGTGCCAAGGCCTGTGTGCTCACTGCCTTTTGTGCAAACACTGCTGGTTCCCAATTCCTGTCTTGCACCTCACGGAATGTGAGGCTGAGGCAAGGGGGTGACCTCTGCAACGAACTGAATCAAAATGTACCCTTTTCCCTTCACACACCTCACCAATCACTCTTAAATAATAATAATAAAAGGAAGTTTTTATACATGTTGAATCCAAATCCAAATAACTCACGAAGATTACAGAATAGTTCACTGACACACAGATGGGAAATTCCTGGGCGCCTTTCTTCTAGCATGAAACAAACGGATAAAATAGAAACAGTAATAGAATTCCTGCTAAATTACTTCTGCTTTTACTAACTCCAAGTTTCAGTTTTCAATACAAAGCAGCAACAAACCCAGAAGGGTTTAGTAACGCAGTACTACCTAATGCAGAGTGAGCACTAACTCCACACAAGCCACTTTCACATCCTCAATTCACACTGGCATTCAATTTATATTTAATTAGACCTGCATTCTTTTCTTAGTGATACCATGGTGCTGTGTCAAAGACTGAAGGATGTTCTGAAAGGCTTGTTGGTAATTAAGCAGACTGGACTGCACTCTCCCTCCAGTATCTTCTTGTTTCACTAGGCCAGCTTCCCCCCCAGACTTTCACCCCCACCTCCAAATTCCCAAGTTCAACCTTACAGATTACCCCCACACATATCTGTCCGCATGAAAAAATGTGTCAGCAGAATAACTTTATCTGCTAAACTTGTTTGCCAAGGGCTGCCACATCCTGGACTGCTTCCCATAATCTTAAAACAGCTGAACAGCAGTCTTGGAGTCCTCCATGGAACATCACAAACATCTAACCACTCACACAGTCAACGAGACTTAGGACCATTTAAAAAAAATATGTGTTAGTCTTTATTAGAGCAACACACATCCATTAATGCAGAGGAAAACACAGAACTAACTACACAGCCACCCATCCAGATGGGATTCTTTTGTGGGATGCTGAGTGCCCAAATACTGCACCTTCACTGATCCACTGCAGGCCATGGAGGGCTTGCAGGACTGCCTGTTCTTCAGCTTCACATCCCCATCCCTAAACAATCCAACTGCTGCCTGCTTTCTCTGATTTGACAGAAATAGGTAATCTACACATCTGCCCTTTTGTTTTACCTCTAGTCTTCAAAGAATCCTATCACTTCCAACAAGAACCTAAGAAGCATCTTACAAAAAGGCCAGCTAAGGGAATTTCAAAGTCTGCTACAGAATTTAGGGGGTGAATTTCCCATGACTTTGCTTTTTTTTGGATGTCACTCTCTCTTTGCAATGGTTCATTGGTTTTAAGTAACAAAATATTCATTGCTAATATGTTTAGATGAAAACATCCTGAGCCTGAATGCTGGCACACCTCCATTCAGGTGTGCAAGTGAAATGCTTTCTTACATAGAAAATACGGCAACACAAGGTTTCAGAATATATTTACCTCCAGCTGACCACTGCATGGAAATCAGGGATTCCACAGTTAGCTAATTTCAGGGAAAAGAGTGTTTTTGCTGAACTGTAAGCTAGCATGGATATTATCTCAAAAAATTCCTTATTTCTGTAAGAAGTTGCAGAGACTGAAAAAAAGCACATATATCAGAAGCTTCTGTTCTTAAGGACATAGCGGAACAGCAATCCTATCATATTTGTGGAGCTACCATTCAGTGACACCTTTATAAAAAGCAAGAAAATGTGTATGGGAGGAGTGAAATCTAAAGAAATGATTTGTATATCCCACATTCTGGGTATTCCGAAGAGTATTTCACAACCAAACATTCACACCACCTTGATACAGCCTAGAATTTTAATTGTAGTGCAAGCATTTATTCTGCTAGGGAAAAAAGAAACAAACCAGAAAGAGTTATTCCTTGCAAACTTCAAGTACATTTCTCTTCACTGCCTAAATCCAGTACTGATGCAAACCACCTGGTTCAGGCACAGCAGTTACACTGGCATGCTCAGCTACTGTACTGGCCAGGAACAGTCAGACATCCAAGGATTTCTTTTTGCTTTATCTACTTTATTAAACATCAAACATGTCAAGAAGTTAACCCTGTCACATTCCTGTAGTTACTGACTGCTGCAAAGATATGAACACAACCTGACCTTTCAGCCTACTTTGACAGCAGTGCCTTGCCATCGAGCTCAACACCTTAGTCATTCCTGGGGGTAGGGAAGATGCCACAGGAACTTCAGGGAACTGTAGTAAAAGTCTTCCTAGCCATCTCTCTGTGATTCCAAGCCTTTCATCACTAACAAGAGTTTCGTGCATTCCATCATCTCACTGTAATGCAGACACAAGTAAATTTTCCCTCAGCTTTGGAAAGATGACCGGTTCTAGCAATTCTCACCAAGTGTCCTTCTCGAGTGAGTGGTAATGTTTGAAATGCAGATAGGATTTACAAATCAATCCCTTAGTATCTGGAAGCTGATTTTTTCTGCCTAATAGTCAAAAATCACGATATAAACCCTAAATACACTAAGAAATGGTCTACCTTAACATCGTCCATATCGAAGCAAAATTATCAGCTGTATTTCACTTCCTGAGATAAACAATATTTGCAGTAAGTGCAAATACTTCGGAAGTAATTTCTGCTTTACCAAATTTTCTAATATTAAAAACACAAACCTCACTTTCTAAAAATTGATCACAGTCAGAAACAAAGTCTTCCTCCATATTTATCCCATTCCTTTAATTTGACTGGGATTTTGAGGAGAAATGGAGACACTGCTGACTGGCATCCTACTGAAATATTATCCCCTTTTGAAAGGGCAAACAGCTCCATCTCAAAGGTCTTTATGTTCCAAAGCCAAGTTATATGGACAGGTATGTGCAAGAAGTACTAGAATAAAAAGATTCTCCTTTCTTCCACAGATTTCTTTATAAAGTGTCTGGGAAGTGATGTAGCTTTTCCCTGCTGCTCTCTGGTTCCTCTGCCCTACTGATAACAGTTCAAACAAGAGAGGTTTCTGATTACCACTTCAACTAATCAAGGAGGGGGAACAACCTCTTCACCAGACCTACAAGACAAGTAACACAGGGCTTACACGGTGATGAGGGAGATTGCAGCTGGACACATCTAAGGGCCAGCACTGCAAGGAGTGGAATGTACAGCGGGATTTCCTGAGTATTTTGAGTACTAAAGCAGCTTCAAGTCATAGCTACTGAAATTAGCACAGGTATGAACAAGCAGATAAGCTCTCCAAGTCTGACTTTTTTTCCTAAAAGGATTCTAAACACAGTTCTTAACCTCTGCAGGTATATATGGTGCACTGAATAAAAAAATGCCAAACCAGGAGAAATTACAAGTACAAGATCTGGCTCTTATTGCCGGAAGGATTCCAAAAGAGGAACCATTATACAGATGCATCTTCCTCTAAGCAGGAGGAGAATAAAGGACAAATTTCAGATTTCAAGCTCAAGGCTTTAAAACACAACACCAGCTGTTATTAATGATTCAAACAAAAATCTCAGGACAGTAAACCTGCTAGGCAAAGAGGAATTTCTAAGCAGCTTACCTCAATGGACCATAATTCAACATTATAAAGGCCAGTATCACCATCACACACAGCGTCCTTCTCTTTGGAGATGATACTTTGAGCTTCTGGTTCTAGACAGAAAAAACAGAAGACATTGAGTAAAAGAGGGGCACAGATATGCAGAGGTATGTCAGAAGCTAAGTACACCAAATTGTACTTGCTTTTTAGATTTATATTTGCCTAATTATGTGTGAATATATTCCTGAACTACTTAAAAATAAAACTTTGGTTTATGCATTATATTCAGCTTCTATCCAGTGAAATCTTCAGAAGCACCATGGAGTAAAGAATTAAGTCTACCAGATGATGTGTCAGCTGTCCTGATCTACAGTTGGTGAAAGTCATGCTTGGAACGGGATGCTGGGCTAGAAACCCTCAAAGGTCTTCCAGTCAACATTTCCCCAATTCTGTTCTAGCATCTTCCATCTGAACAACTGTTTTCATATAAAATCAGACTTCCGTCACAATCTCTTACCTCTAATACCACTTCATCCAGCTGCCTCTTCAGCGTGCTGTTTTCTTTCTTGAGTTTCTCATTCTCCAGCAAGGCTGCCTCCAGCCTGGCCTCGAGTCCCAGCATGTATTCTTTCTTTTTCTTGCGTGACTGAAAGGCTGACTCACGGTTTTTGATCATGCGCTGCTGCCGCCTCAAGACATTGACCTGAACACACGACACACAGGCCTGTTAACAATCCACAAGTTAAAAAGTGCCTCCATTTCATGCAGAATTTCTGCTTCTCTACTTCGTCAAAGGTCAGCACAGATAGTTTCCCACACTCCACTTCAAATGAGCTGGAATGGTCAGCACACAAGCACCTCGGGATCATGGTACACCTAAGGAAAGATCAGGTCCTGAACTGTCTCAGTTTTCTTCTGCATTCTCAACATTCAAGGTGCAGGGATCACCAAACATATACTCGAGTTTGATTTGATCAATCAAATCACAAAGACAGAAAATACCTATCTTCAGGTCTGCAAGACAGCAAGAACGTCTTTCACCTTCACTTTTCCCTACACCATTTTACAGGCTACAATCAGTCATCTGCTTTCCTAACAGGAAATTTCTAGGGCTTTCCAGTCTGTTCTGTATGGAAGTAATTTCCACACTGGTTACACCTGCTTCTGTACCTCTTCCAGCTATGCTACACAGTTTTTGAGATTTTGAACAGTGTTCCTGATCTCAGACTGTACATTCTATGTGTATCAAGCACATGGCAGTTTAAATGCAGTCTGTGAGTGCATCTACACCGACATTTTAATTCAGATCAGGAGTGTGGCTAGGATTCACATTTCCAGATTGTCCCACTAAATGTGCTTTGCTTCACACCACAGAACAGTCTCTGAGAGCACACAAACTGGATTCCTTCAGGATGAAGCTCAACCAGCAAACATACTCCAGGAGAGCACATAATTCACTCTAACCACTAGCAGGCATTTAGTCTGCAAGACCAGACTGGGACGCTCAAAGTAACCCCTCCCCATCCTCCAACAGTTCCAATGACTGATTTTTTTCCCAAGCAGGAGCACTCCATCATCTTTTACCACTTACTCATTTTGTGGTTTGCACTGAGTGGGACAACCCAGACCAAAAGCATCTTGCTGCTGACAAGGATAACAATGATGGATACTGCAGAACTATACAAAACTACTTGAAATCCTAAGTTTAAACACTAGTCTGTTGATTTCCTTTCCCTCACAGATTAAAAAGTGTTTTCATTAAGAACAGAAGACTTCCATCACATTATTAAGCTATGCTGGATGTGCCTTAATGACAATTACATTGACAGATAACTGAACGATCCATCTTACACAGACCTAAACATCCTTCAGTACCTACCACCACATGCACTGGTGTACCCTGTATCTCTCAGAGCAGGAACATTAAAGAAAAAAGATGAGAACTATTCCAGAAGTATTATTCTAGGGAAATAATCACACAACAGTAACATTAACTAACTCAGATTTTGAGTCCGGCTACATAAAAAACCTTAACCACAGCTTTTCAACTCTCTCCTTGTATCTACCTGCATACAAACATTATGTTGTTCTAGGGCACTGGTGTCTGCAAAAAGAAGTGGCCACAAGCTGTTTCAAGACAACATTCTTCATGATGCTGCAGTCTGGTGACAAAGACGAAGAAAACATGTTACAGTGCATTAACATTCTGGGCTTTTTATAAATTCTAATTGCTTTTTATAAAGCTCATTTATTGTATGTCTAGTCTGCTGCCACCAACAAAAGTCTGTGAAAACAAAGCTGTTCGTACTTAATCCAGTTTCTCTCTTTAGCAGAGCGTGGAGAAGGAAAAGATTTTAACATATTTTCATTAACACCAAGCTCGGTCTTGATTTTTTTAAGTACTACAACATTTAACATAAAAAAGCTTCTGCAGACATATAAAAACTGGACCAAAAAAAAGACTTAGGCTAGCCAAGAACTGCAGTGTATAGAACACACCAATTCAGGGCCAGGATCACTTAAACTGTTCAGAGATGAAAAAACAAGGAATGAGTTCATGCAGCAGCTTTGGCTCAAGTTGTGCGCTATTCCAAACAAGGAGTTCCATTCCCCTTTTTAAAAAGAGGTTTTGCATCATGGAGCTGAACAGAGAAGACCAAATTGTTTACATCCATTCTTGTCTGCAGACCTGCTCGGGATTATTCATTACTGGATAGCTTTTAATTACATGTCTGGAACTTCTGGCAAACCTACGTGCTTCCCTGAAGAAAACAAGGTGTTAGAGCACCAGTGCAGTGCCTCTACACTAAGAGTACATCCCAAGGTACATCTGTCACTGTTCCAGACAATGCCATCTACGTTTTATGTGTTATTTATCCAGACTGCCCCCCTTTACTCACAGTTCTCCAAATGCTGTAACGAACAGCAGCTCTCCCCAGCCTGATTCCAGTGTCTGCACCATGCCACACCAGTTACATTTTGACTCATTTTTTTAAGCTTGCTTAAATGAAATCCAGTATTTGTGTCCTTAAGTTATGTTGTTTTAATTTACAATCTGTAAACAGCTTAAGGTCCTTGGTCAACCCTCCGGGTCTTGCCTGGCTCTTTTTGGGGAATGCCACAACTGCACACCTGATCCCACCTAAATCTGATGCAGGAAATGGAAAGATTTGTGTGAGTGAAGAGGTGCAAGAATGCCGAACCTGGAAGCAATATGGCCATCAGCATTACACAGCTGGCCTGGCATCAAGATAAACATGCCCCCTGCTCAAGCACTTTGATAATCAGGAGAGAGAGGAACTAATTTATAATGTCAGTCTGCTTGAGCAACATTGCTTTGCACAAGTGCTGAACCAATATTAAAGGTAGCAAACACCTCTGCCAACCTCTTTTGCAGCCTCCAACTTTTTAAGCTTTATTGTATTGATGTTCCACTCAAGATAGCAGCTACTGGTTCTAAGGGAACACAGACCATAGAGGGAGAACACTGGCCTTAAAAACAATCAGTCATCAGTGATGCAACTTCTGCTTTCTAGCTTTGAAAATTACACCACCACTAGCACAGATACAGACAAAAATGCTGTAAATAAGGAGAACTGGAAGAGTCATTGCAAACCCTTGCTTTAAACAGCACTAACCAGATTCAGATTGTCCTCTGTCTTCAGAGGTTTTATAAAGAGTCGTGCACTTTACAAATAAACACTGCTACCTCAATTTACTTCCAAAGAAAACTCAATTCTGAGTAAAATTTAATCTCCCTTCCAACACAAGCTGTACTTCTAGAAGTAAGAATGTGTCTCATACTCCAGAGAGTTTTTTGTACACATGCTGGGAAAGTTAACAAAGAGCTGAAAGTACAAACCATTCAACTTAGCATTTGCTGGCTTCTTATCTCTTACTTGAAATCCTAAGTTTAAACACTAGTCTGTTGATTTCCTTTCCCTCAGAGATTAACAATTTTATGAAAGCTGCTGTCTTTGAAGATGCATCTTTAATTTCAGGAATACAAAACATATGCAAGGGTTTTTTGTTCTTATGGAAATTCTGGGTTTTCTTGTCTCTAACTCAACACAACTTGCCTAATGAGTTTGTGTTATACAAATATTACACAATGTACAGCACAGACAACAGGATTCTTCAACAGAAATCCACACTTATGCTTAAGTTATTTTGCATAATTAATATTTTCTAGATTTTCAGTATTCTGGCACTTCCCCATGGCTGGCAGACTGCACATGTGTGCCACCAGGGCTCCACGCCTACAGCTTGCCATCAGCCTATCGTGGTGTAATCCACTGGAAGCCTGAGTGTTAAGCTAACAGTTTATCCCTCCTAAGCCCAAAAGAAAGTCCTGCAGTGTTTCTTTTTATCCTGCAACATCTGCTTAGATTAGCAAACAAAAACACGTGTTCCAGAGCTCAAATGACAGCTCCATCTGTGCAGCTCTGAGCACCACATACAGTGTCCAAGGCAGTTGGGAGATGTTTTAACCCTGCTGGCACCAGCTGAATCCCAAAGCATTTGTTCTTTCTCAAAGCACTTTTTCACAGTATGTGCCAAAGAGCAGTTCCAACTGTTTTTTCATGTTTTAACAAAGACAGGTAAGATGTGCAGCATTTCACAACTCTTAAAACTGTCTCCCTAAAACAGCTTTGGGTGTAAATACCCACACAACCATTATTGAAATCAAACACCTGTTTGTTACCCCAGCTACACATCTGAGTACCGATGTCATGGATGTGTATATGGAGTATAATGACAATAAGGGGGTTTGTCAAATAAACCTTACATTCAGACAATGCCATGCTAGCCCTCCTCACAGGGAGTCCCAAATCCAATGACTGCTGGAAGGTCTCTTGAGTTAAATTTGCATGACAGGGAACTATCATTTAAAAATGCAGCACACGTAACTGCTCTGCCCACTGACAGGCCTTTGTTTGCTTCTGGTACATTGAATATCAACTTTCCACTGTACTCTGGCTGCTGAGCTATTTGTAGCACAGTATTTTCATTATAAAATGCAGCCCACACACAAATATGATTAGTGAGGAAAATTTACCATCAAGCCTGAGTGGCAATCCCAGACACTGGGAAACCATACGGCAACATCCCTCCAAAGAGGATGACCAGGCTTCCCACTGCTTTTGGGAAACAGTGAGCTGCACTGCTAATAAGCAGGTGCCTATACAGCAAAATTCCATGTGTTTTCACAAGTGTTTTCTCCCTTACACTGAGATGTGATAGAACCCTCAGCTCACGGCTGTGCTTGGAATACCACACTGGAGAATGACACTCAAGAGTTTTAAGGTCACCAACAAGAAGCTTTGGTCCTTTCCACAAGCATGTCTTCTTTGGGCAACACAATGCAATCAAAGCAGCTCCAGATTACTAGGAGCTAAATCAAGTTAACACCCAGCTTGCTAGCTGGTTAAGATGTCAAAGCTGAAGAGGGAACAAAACCCACACACATCTCAAAAGCTACTGTTTACACCTACTGCTTACTGTGAGCTACTATGGAAAATCTTACTTATTTGCACTGTAGTTGTTGAGAGCTTAACCCTCTTCTATTCATTCAATACATGATCAAAAGGGAGCCTGAGGAGATTAGGATCACATGGAACTCAGTAACTGAAGTTTCTAAAAATCATGAGTAAAATCTGGGGAGATAAAGATGTATGGAAAAAGAATTAGGCATTGAAATTTCCAGTTCATCTACTTCCAAAGGAATGTTTTTATTATATGGATTAGAAAAATGATTTAGCACTGATCAAAAATCAGATATATTAAATCTTCCTGTATGTAAGAGAGCTCCAGCCACTGAGAGCTTGCACTTGAGAAGACAAATGATGGAAAATATCTATCAGCACTGTCTTCTGCCACTATGCTTGCACACCTGGTCTGCAGCTCCAGGCAGGCCAGCAGATATTTAGCTGTTCCTCCCTGTTCTGTGCCAAGCTGCTAAATTCCCTGTTTACAGTTGGAAATCCTATTAAGAGTTTTCCTGAGACTCTGAAGGACCTGGCTATCCCATTAGGGCCCACATGCAGGTAACTGTGTCCAAGCATTGGTTAGCAGCTATCTATCACACAGAGTCAGAACTTACATCCAGCCCCATGGCTGGGGCGCTGCTCTGAAGCAAGGGCTTTGTCACCGGGATTTTGCTGCTGGCTGAGCCGTTCCCAGCAGCTGGAGGCAGCGCATTCACCGTGTGGTTCTGAAGTGGTGTGGCCCCTCCAGTGACAGTAATGACTGGCTGGGAGGCAGGAAGCACCCCAGAAGCCTGGAGCTGTACCACAGCAGGCTGGGGCAGCACCACAGATTGACCTGGAACACAAGAACAGCAGTGCTCAGCATGGATGAAATGGATTTGTACACCACTACTCTGTAGGGGCATACTGATATCCTCTTCTGCCCTGCACAGTTTATCTCAAATCCATTACATTCCACAGAACAGGAATGGAAAAAAGAAGTTCTAAAGTTTATAGGACTCTTAATCCATCCTGCAAACCAAAACTACAGATATTAAAGCAATCCAATAAACCAAGTTCTGTCCCGAAAGCTCTTCAAAGTTAATAAAATTCAACACTTTGTTATATACATTACTCAGTATTGCTAATACGTGAAACACTCCGAACAATTTTTTCAAGGAATTTAGCCAACTTACCTCAATCCTCCTTCTCCCTTTTGTCTATACCTACTTTATTGCTGTATTCAAAGGAAAACTTACTACACAGAAGTGAGTCATACCAAATAGATCAGAGAGACGAAAGATGAACAAAAAAGAACAATGCAAGTTACACTTTCAAAACTTACACTGAAGCTTCAATTCACACTAAGACCGGTTTTTTAGAAAAATGTCTTATGCAAGAAAGTTTATACACAAGCTGAATAGAGCTTAAAGAAAAGCAGGCAGAAAAAATGAGGCAATTTTGACAAAGTTTGCAAAGGAATTAAAAACAATCACTTCCAAGAAATTTCAGTCCAACAACTACATTTAACTCAAGCAGGTGCTTGAGTAGTATTTTGTTTTCTGAAAACACATTAATGTCTCTCTAATCCTCTGTAACAGGATGACCTCGCCAGCTTTCAGAAAGAGCACATTCCAGCTGAGCATTCCAACCAAAATGCACGACAATGGATTACAGCATTTATCCAGCCTTCTGGAAGGTGAAAAGTGAAGTAATTTACCTAGTGCCAAGATCTTTTATATATGGAGTAAAACTGGACCTTTTTTTTTGCAGACACAATCTTGAAGACATCATAAGTTAGTACGACCCTGTTTAAGAATCTTAAATGATGAATTTGAGACTATTTCAACATTTTTTTAATGTATAAAAGATATGATGCTCTAAGACCATGCTTTCTCCTTTAAGCTTTTATAAAAGGGACTATGAAAATAAAATTTCTCATGCTTCTTTGAAGATAATGGCATATTTCAAACTGGTAGTTCAAGTTCAACTTGTCATATGAAGGGGATTTTGACTGATGAAAAAAGATCCTTATGGTTTTTGTTATGGAAGCTGCACAAGAGAATTTTTAAACATACCATCACTTAAAGTAAATGAAAAGCATGGAAATACTTTCTCAAAAGTATTTCCTCTATACTGTCTCACAGAAACTACTGTCCTGACTTTTCTTCAGGGAAAAGGAGAAGCTGATCTTCAGAGTACTAGACTTATATCCAAAGAAATCCATATCCCCAGCATTCCTTATTCCAGATGGTATTTTATCAGCTGGAACATCAGAAGGAGTAAGAATTAGGTCATGCTGACTGTGCTGACCTGTGTTTTAAGCAGTCCAACAATCTTAGGCACGTTATAACAAATGTCAGCATCTCCAGATTTGGCTGAACCCCTGATGGAAGAGAAATCAGTAATGGAGATAAATTCTTCACCACTGCTATATTTCTAGATACATGCCCTTAAGAATTTGTCTCCTTTTCCTTCCATGCCTCAGTGCCTGTGCAATCAACCGCAAGGGACTGTGGCCATCAGCTGGTGAAACGAGCAACTGCAGCTGACAATTCCTGCAAGGCAAGCAGTGTCCCTGCTGCCAATTCCTGCAAGGCAAGCAGCGTCCCTGCTGCCTCAGCTGGAGAGTGGAACAATGCTTTGGATCCAGAAATGAAAGCTTGAGCTACTCCAAAAATCGGTTATAGGGTACCTGTGGGAATGAAGAATTATCACGGGGCAGGAAGTCACTTTCCTCTTGTTAACATCAGCAGCTTTTCTAACCTCTGACACAGCTCTCAATTTTTAGTAGATTTCACAACATTCTCTTTAATGCTGTTTAGTGTGCTAACAGGCCATAAACTCATGCTCCCACCATCCTATGGAAGAGTTTCATGTGGGCAAAAAAAAGGCTATATCACTTCTCCCAAGCTTTCCAGCTTCCTTCAAGTCATCCTAACTGATTCTGCTGGATCTTCCTTTGGTTATGACAGAACAGCACTGTAATCACCTTATGCACCACCTGACACTGCAAGCAGAGCAGGGCAAAGCATCCCTACAGATCCTTCCAAATCAGCAGTTTTATCTCCACAGCTGCCAGTGCTTGGTACAGCCTCCATCTTCCACTCCAAATAATGGAATTACATAATCCAGTCTTCCATTTTACACAATGCTCGTGTGAATGGTGTTTCACAGGACTGAATGAGAGGAGTAAAGCAATCTTCTCAACCTAAAGCTTTTCCAGCAAAGCATGTAGGACCCTTTTTTCTCCTATTCCTCCTCTTTCATGCACCAAACCTAACTTCATTCTATCAGCCATCCCAAACAGACAGTGCTACCACCAAGACCTGGCCCAGTCAAGACAATTCACCTACCTTTAGGAGGTGCTGGCTGGATGTTAACAACTGGCTGATTCTTTGGCAGTGGCACAAGCGTGGGAAGAGTCTGAATAATGATGGTTTTAGCTGGGATGCCAATGTTAGCCTGAGCTTCAGGCACAGCAGGCAAAAGGGGTTTGGGTTGTATCAAAGGCCTGGACACTGTCTGACCACACTTCTTCAGGCTCCTTGCAGAACTATTTGCTAGAAAAGGAAAAAGAGAGTTGGACCAAAGGGTATAAAAGACATAATTCAAGCAATAATGAAGTGGCTTTTAATGTGGGTTTTTTTACCCATCCATAATATTTGTTAAAAATAAACATATCTGATCAAATAGCCAAGTCATGAATGATAGGACATCTAGCGTCTGTTAGTTAATAATTTGGATGCAAGACAACACACATACTATCTATGGGATGAAAGTAACTTTGTCTCTCATACCAGATCGAGAAGAGATGCTCACAGCAGGCTTCTTCCCTCCATCTCCTTCAGGGGATGCAGGGCTTCTGCAACTCTTGCTGTAGAGAGAGATGGGAGACATCTGGGAGCTACAGCTGAAGTCCACATCATCCTGCGGACAGAAAGCATGTGAGACTAACGCTTCAGAAACTCAAAGAAGTGTCTATTAGCAGTTCAGACTACATCTGCTTTTCATCATGTCTGTGTTGCTCCTGCAGCCAACAGGAGAAAGGTTTTGTTTTGCAGTTTGACTCTGGTCAATGCCAGGTACCATTAAAAAAAACCAACAAGTACTTCTCCCCATCAGCAGAGCAATGGGAGGCAGAGGCCAGCAGCTGCCAGACTCAGAAGCCTTCAGCAGGCATTTTGTTTGGCAACAAGGCTAATGAACATAGCTGAGGAAAGAGAGCTGAATATGCTCTTATTCAAATGGGTCACAGAGAAGAGGTAAGAAAACACCAGACGGGGGTTTTGCAAGGGTGGGGAAAATAAGCTGTTTCCTCTTGTGCCATGAATTGGGTCAGAGAAGTAAATCACAGGGCTTTTTGTTTGTCAGAGCTGTTGCTGTCTGTGTTACAGGGAGGTGTTTGCATACAGGCACATTTTGCACTGGAGAGTCCACAGACGATGGCGAAGGGACTGAGCAGCTGGAAGCGGCCGGTGATAAAGGTTCTGTCTTCACGTTTGCATCTGCAAGAGGCAGGTAAAGACACTTTACTGCACAAGTTTTTGACAATGGGATATCAGTAAAGAACACACTGTCCTACACCAGCTATTTAATTCCTGAAGCAAGGCACAGCAGAAAACACAGCAAAACTAAACGTATTGAACAGCTTGGCTTGTAGGGCAGCCCTTGCCAGCTGTACCCATCCTACAGAAACACATGATTCTCATCACAGAGCAAAAGGCTGTAGGGCATCAAATAGTTCCAAATGAGTTTTAAGAGCTCACCCTTGTGGGGCAGGGGGGGAAGAGCAACACCTGCAAAATAAAGGTTAATTACCTGCATAAGCATGGCCCGTAATATTCCAAAGGTCCGAATCCCAAGACATCAAATCCAAGTCAAAATGAAAGTTATAGAGATCATTTTCCTGAAATGACAGTTCAGAAACCGAGACAAGACAAAAAGAAAGATACATTGACACCATCAGCCATTACGTTCACATTCTTACAGCTCCAGAAAACAAAACAAACAACATAACTATCAATCACTTCAGGTGCCTTAAGGTACGCAGAGATGAAAGTCCTTAAAGCAGAAGTTCTCAACTGGAACACACCAAACAAGGCTCCTTTTAAACTTAGACCTGTAGGAAGGAGTAGGTCAGTTTAAGACCATCACCAATTATCCTACCCTTACTGATAATTTGTAAAGCAAAAGTTCTAAGTTCAGTCATTGAACCATCTCACATAAAACACAAGTTTTAGCAACTTGGTGCCATCCTTTCCTTCATCTGCCTTGAAAAATGTATTTACTCCTCTTGCACCATTACATCTCGAAGCGCTTTACAAACAAAAGCAGCACCAGCAGGGAAAGAGACACAAGATTGATTTGCTCAAGACTTGATGAACAGTATGTATTAGGTCTGCCTATACTTGAGTACACCAATGTCAACATCTAAAGCCAAGGACACCAGTTTCCTTTCCCAACAAAAATCAAAACAAACAAACATGCAAAAATCACTTCATACATATTATTTATCATATGACCTTTAAAACAACAATTGGGGTTTCTTCTCCATTTTTCCTCTTTGTGCATCTGTAAGTCTCAGCTCCCTATGCAAATGTGGCACTTTATGAGCACTTGCATGAAAAATACAAACATGACCTACCCAGCCTATACAACTATACAACAAAGATTTTCCTAAAAACTATCCTGCAATTATACCTTTCCTTATATTCTCAACTTGCCTTGTAAAGGGAGGCTCAAAAAGCCTGCAGACTGCATAGATATTGGTACTTACAAATTATAATGAAGAGAAAGCTCATCAAAGCACATTTAAAGGATGAATGACCAAAAAACCACAATGTGAGCTGTGCATTAAGAGCCTTCTCCCAGGCAAGTAATGCTGACCTGCTGATGGGGAACACCTCTCTCCCTTGTACAACCAGTCTGTTCCCACATTTTCTCCAGTGACTGGTCCTACACCGGTAGGAATGCTCTTAGAACCTGAGGTTTACACTGGATGATAAGCCAGGGGTTGTGCTGGAGGTGGGTTAGGACACAGTGGGCAGAGAAAAGGCAGGAGGAAGATCAGGGAGAGGAGAATCTATGAGGCAAATGCCCCGAGAGAGAAAAGCAGTATGGACAAATGGACAGTGAAAAAGATGGGGATTAAGGCATAAAGTTGCAAGCAAAGGTTTTTAGAGAAAATCTTACATTAAAGAAGAAAACAAGAAGCCATCTAATAGGCAAGCAGGTATAGCACAGCCCCAGGGGATGCAGATGTAACATATCCAGCCTTCTCCTCTCAGGTAGCCCTGAGCAAGCGCTCCCTCAGCGCTGCCCTGCGGGGTTCACCTTCACCGGGGCAGTGACAACACCGCTCCTCCTCCACGGCACTTCACACCCTCACCCTGAACTCTCTCCTTTACACTCTCCGCTTCGCTCTCCGGCCGTGACGCCCGCAGTGTGTTTAAGCGATCGCTATCTCCAGCGCTGACGCAGGGGGAAGGCCAGGCACCCACGCTCTCGGGCCAGGCTGCCCCGGGGGTTCCCCGAGCCGGGCCGGGGCTCACACCGCGGAGCCCGGACCCCGCCATCCCCGCCGCCCCCGGTACTCACGTCGGGCTCGTCCCTCGGGGCCGCGGCGCCCAGCAGCTCGCTCAGCTCCTCGCCCAGCACAGCCNCCCAGCCCCAGCCCCAGCCCCAGCCCCGCTCCCGGCCCCCCGAAGCCGCGCTCACCCCAGTCCAGGCCGCCCCCAGGGGCGGGCAGCAGCCCCGCCGGCTCCCACTCGGCCTCGGCCGTCGCCATCGCTTCCCCTTCCTCCCGAAACACACGTCTGCTTCCGGCCAGGGCCCGCCCCCGACGGCGGCTGCCGGCGGACACTCGGCGGGGCGGGGCGGGGCGGAGGCAGTACGGGGCTCCCAGCGACGCCGCCTGCGCTCTGGGTTTCCGGAGAGCATTACAGAATCAATTCGGTTGGAAAAGACCTCTGAGATGAGCGAGTCCAAGCTCTGACCCAAGATGACCATGGCAACCAGACCGTGACACTGAGTGCCATATCCAGTCTTTGCTTAAACACTTCCAGGGGCCGTGACTCCACCACCTCCCTGGGCAGCCCATTCCAATGCCCAGTCGCCCTTTCTGTGAAGAAATTCCTCCTAATGTCCAACCTAGACCTCCCCTGGCACAGCTTAAGACTGTGTCCTCCTGTCTATCACAAGGACAAGCCTGGGAGAAGAGGCCGACCCCCATCTGGCTTCAACCTCCTGTCAGGGAGTTGTAGAGAGTGATAAGGTCACCCCTGAGCTTCCTTCGGGATAAACAACCCCAGCTCNCGGAGCCCGGCCCCCGCCATCCCCGCCGCCCCCCGGTACTCACGTCGGGCTCGTCCCTCGGGGCCGCGGCGCCCAGCAGCTCGCTCAGCTCCTCGCCCAGCACAGCCTCTGCGGGAGAGACACCGCGCTCAGCGCCNACCGTGACACTGAGTGCCATATCCAGTCTTTGCTTAAACACTTCCAGGGGCCGTGACTCCACCACCTCCCTGGGCAGCCCATTCCAATGCCCAGTCGCCCTTTCTGTGAAGAAATTCCTCCTAATGTCCAACCTAGACCACCCCTGGCACAGCTTAAGACTGTGTCCTCCTGTCTATCACAAGGACAAGCCTGGGAGAAGAGGCCGACCCCCATCTGGCTTCAACCTCCTGTCAGGGAGTTGTAGAGAGTGATAAGGTCACCCCTGAGCTTCCTTCGGGATAAACAACCCCAGCTCCCTCAGCCGCTCCTCAGGGGACTTGTGCTCCAGCTCCTTCACCACCTTTGTTGCCTTCTCTGGACCTGCTCCAGCACCTCAATGTCCTTCCTGAACTGAGGGGCCCCAAACCGGACACAGCACTTGAGATGTGGCCTCACCAGCGCCAAGTACAGGGGAAGAATCACTTCCCTAGTCCTGTTGGCCACATTATTTAATGAAGACTTCTCCCCCCCACCCCAGGCACACAAGAGGCATTGGTTAGACAAAGGTGTTTATTCAGACCCTGCTGACACAAGCTTGTTGGTGGAAGCATGAGTGGAGCAGCTACCAGGGAATGTCCAAATTCCCGGTGGGACAATGTCCAAGGGTTGGGTGGCAGGCTGCCCCCAGCACATGGCCCTCAGCCCCTGGTGGGTCTCCAGCTGCCTTCCCTGGAGACACCTCTCCTTCTCAGGAGAATGCTGTACATGCAGCCTGATGGCAGTGTTCATGGGCAGCGCTGGTCCAGGCTACAGCCTCAGGCATGGAGCCCCTCTGTGCTCCAGCAGCAGCTCCTGCTGGGCCTGTAGCCCTGGGGGACACGGTGGGGTTCAGTCTCGGGCAGGCTGGAAGCACAGGAGAAATGGAGCTGGTGTTACCCACTTCAGTCCCAAGAGGTGTCCCCACCCAGGAGCACCCCAGCTGGGAGGATGGCCACCCAGGTGAATTTTGAACAGGGTGCTGGGAGGGTCTTGCCAGCACTCACCTCACAGGTTGGCATCATATGCTGCGTTGGTGAAGGTGCCCGGCGCTCCTAGGTCACTGGAAGGCAAACACAAGGGTGTCACCTTGGAGAGTGCAGGAGTGTGTGAAGGGCAGGGGTTAGCACGGCCCTGTCAGCCCCAGAGATGTCCCCACACAAAAACAGCCTCACACAGGCAGATCTGGGTGTCAGCAGGGTGAATACAGGGCTGTGACAGTCACAGCCACCCTCCTGCAGAGCACGACTCTCACCTTGTGGGTTTCAGGAGCTTCCTCTTCTCCTCTGATAATGGTGTTGAAATGTCCATGGGGATAAAGCACATAGAAAAGAAAAAAACAGATCTGTTTAGTGGAAGTCATGAGAGGCTGCATCAGCAGCATCTGAAATTGAGCAGAGTTTGACAAGCATGGGATGGGGTCAGGAGAGGGCTGAAGTAGTTGCTGCCTTCTTCAGAGTGATGGTGTTTATCTGGCTCTGCCCTCCAAATCTGGCTGCTGACACTTTCAGCTGGACAAACTGCCCAGGACCCAAGCAACACACAGCAAATAAGACAAGCAAATGGAGGCAGTCACACTGTTAAACTCTTCTGATCACCCCAGCCTCCCCTGGGACTCTGTCACCACCTGGCCAAAGCTAGGGTGAGCAGCAGGAAGCATTTCTGTACCTCTGTCACTGAGCCTCTTGGCAAGGAGGGCAATGAGCCCCCCAGAGAGCACAACACCAGCTACTGCCAGGGCTGAGCCACTGCTGTAAGCCAGGACTTGCTTTAAGAAGGCACCATCCTCTGAAACAAAGCCACAGAGCCACACATTAGAAACTTGTCAGGACTTCACAGCCCCCGGGGAGCCCCCCACCACACTCAAGATGTGCTTGGTGGAGAGCTGGAACCCTCACAGTGCTAGAGGAGCTGGGGGGTCCCACCGTACCTGCACAGACAGGGGGCTCCCTGGTCCAGTTTCCCGTGGCCTCACACCGGAGCATCTCTGATCCCATCCGAACAAACCCCTCCTCGCAGGAGAAGGTGCATGTGGAGTTGTAGGTGAAGTTCCCATGCATGTGAGAGCAGCTCAGCTGGCCTCTGCTGGGGGGGGCCAGCACTGGGCAGCTGATGGCTGGAGATAAAGCACAGCAGGAGCATCAAGAGGACCGGAGTGATGGCAGTGGGATGGGGACATGTGGGCTGGCAAGCCAGGGGATCAACTGGCATAGCCTGGGGTGCTGGGAGAGCCCTCTGCTACAACAGAGCCCTCCCAGACGCGTGTGGGATCACAAGATGCACCTTTGCAATGCGTGGGGCCCCCTGTCCAGGTCCCTGTGGCTGTGCACTCACGGCTCTCCGGCCCCATCAGCACAAACCCCTTCTGGCAGGAGAAGGCACACGTGGAGCCAAAGGTGAAGTCCCCATGGAGATGGGAGCAGGCAGCCTGGCCCATCTTGGGGGTGGTCAGTGCTGAGCATTTGATGGCTGCAAGGGTGAAGAGGCACATGTCAAAAAGGAGCCTGGGAGACCACACTGTTGGGACCAAGGGGCTGGGGAACATCGTAGTGTCACCCCTAGGCCAGTGACGCCCTGAGCTGTAGCAGCAGCTCTACCTTCACAGTGTGGGGCACCCCCTGTCCATGTCCCCGTGGCTGTGCACTCGCGACTGTCTGACCCCATCAGTGCAAACCCCATCTGGCAGGAGAAGGCACACATGGAGCCAAAGGTGAAGTCCCCGTGGAGATGGGAGCAGTTTAGCTCTCCTTGGTCTGGAGCACTGAGCACTGGACAGGCAATGGCTGCAGGGACAGAGATACATTTTGAAGCTGGAATCTGTGGACTATGAGGCTAAACTGTTGGAACAAGAGGACCAAGAGGATACTCTGGGGAACATCCTATGGTCAACACAAGACCTGTGACACCTTGAGCAGCAGCAATACCTTGGCATTGTGGTGTGTCCCCAGTCCACATCCCTGTGGCTGTGCACTCGCGGCTCTTCGGCCCCATCAGCACAAATCCCATCTGGCAGGAGAAGGCACACGTGGAGCCAAAGGTGAAGTCCCCATGGAGGTGGGAGCATTGCATCTCTCCTTGGTTTGGAGCACGGAGCTCTGGGCAGCTGATGGCTGCAAGGCAAAGCAGCACACTTCAGGCAGGAGTCTAGGGACTACAAGCCTAAATTCTTGTGATAAGAGGACCAAAAAGAGAACATCCTGGTGTCTGGCCAAGGCCTGTGACACCTCAGGCAGCAGCTCTACCTTCACATCTTGTTGCATCCCCTGTCCAGGTCCCCGTGGCTGTGCACTCACGGCTCTGTGCCCCCATCAGCACAAACCCCATCTGGCAGGAGAAGGCACATGTGGAGCCAAAGGTGAAGTCCCCATGGAGATGGGAGCAGTTCAGCTCTCCTTGGTCTGGAGCACTGAGCACTGGACAGGCAACAGCTGCAGGGATGGAGAAACACTTTGAGCAGGAGTCTGAGGGCTAGAAGGCTAAACTGTTCCATCTGAGAGGCTTCAGGGGAACCCTAGTGTTACCCCACGGCCAGTGACACCCTGAGTTGTAGCAGCAGCTCTACCTTCACAGCGTGGGGTATCTTCAGTCCATGTCCCTGTGGCTGTGCACTCACGGCTCTCTGGCCCCATCAGAGCAAACCCCTTCCGGCAGGAGAAGGCACACGTGGAGCCAAAGGTGAAGTCCCCATGGAGATGGGAGCAGTTCAGCTCTCCTTGGTCTGGAGCACTCAGCACTGGACAAGTGATGGCTGAAGGGACAGAGAAACACCTCAAGGAGGAGCCTGGGTACTACAAGGCTGAACTGTTTGGTCTGAGACACTGGGGAAACCCTAGTGTCACCCCATGGCCAGTGACACCCTGAGCTGTAGCAGCAGCTCTACCTTCACACTGTGGGATATCTTCAGTCCAGGTCCCTGTGGCTGTGCACTCACGGCTCTCTGGCCCCATCAGAGCAAACCCCTTCCGGCAGGAGAAGGCACACGTGGAGCCAAAGGTGAAGTCCCCGTGGAGGTGGGAGCAGTTCAGCTCTCCCTGGTCTGGTGCTCTGAGCACTGGGCAGGCGACGGCTGCATGGACAGAGAAAAGCTTTGAGCAGGAGTCTGGGGACTACAAGGCTACCTGTTGGAATGAAAGGACCAAGACACTGGAGAACATTCCAGGGTCAACCAGAGGCCTGTGACACCTCGAGCAGCAGCTCTACCTTCACAGTGCGGTGTGTCCCCAGTCCAGGTCCCTGTGGCTGTGCACTCACGGCTCTCTGGCCCCATCAGTGCAAATCCCTTCTGGCAGGAGAAGTCACACGTGGAGCCAAAGGTGAAGTTGCCATGGATGTGGGAGCAGTGCATCTCTCCCTGGTCTGGAGCACTGAGCACTGGGCAGACAATGGCTGCAGAGTGAAGAGGTATACGTCAAGTAGCAGGCTGGGAACTGGGAGACTAAAATTCTGGGAGGAAGGGGCTGGGGAACACCACAGTGTCACCCCAAGGCTCGTGACAGCCTGCACTTCAGCAGCAGCTCTACCTTCACAGCGTGGGGCATCCCCTGTCCATGTCCCTGTGGCTGTGCACTCACGGCTCTCCAGCCCCATCAGTGCAAACCCCGTCTGGCAGGAGAAGGCACATGTGGAGCCAAAGGCAAAGTCTCCGTGGAGGTGGGAGCAGTTCAGTTCTCCCTGGTCTGGAGCACTGAGCACTGGGCAGGTGATGGCTGCAATGGGAGAGCAGATATCAGAGATGGGATAGATAGGTTAAATCTAACGATTCAGGCTGAATCCAAATCAAATCTTACCCAGACTCACCTCTTCAAAACTGTAGTTAGTACAATGATTTTTCTGCCGTACAAGTGATTTCCTGGCAGGGACGCAGCTGCTGCTCTGCCAGAACCCTGTTTATCCCTTGCACTACCCTGGGCGAAAGGCCTTGGGAGGAAAGGCCACAGCTGCTGCAGTCCTACTCACCTCCCTCCCTTTACTGGAGCAGAGACCAGCCTCCATCCCTGTCACAGTGGCGGGAGGATGGCTTTGGGACTGTAAATGACTGCTGTGGCCACAGGGGTTTTGCGCCAGCCTCCCCAGCCTGTGCTCAGGGTGTGCTTTGCTGCATGCCAGGGCAGCACCCAAGGTTTGTTGGGGTGAGTGGCTCTGCTGCCTGCAAGACCACCACAGGTCAGTGCCAGCAGGGCATTAACACCACCCAGCCCAGCTGAGACAGACTCCATTCGCTGCACCCTCTGCTTTCAGACTGACAACCAAGCACTTTCCTAGGTAGGCTTTTCCTTTCACAGCTATTTTACAGGCATTCTGGTTTCCCAGAGAATCCCCAGAGGTGTCTATTCCTGGTCATGTTATGTGGGTGTGTGGGTGGGAGCAGTTGACCCAGCCCCTTTTGGGGCCAGCCAGCAATGGGCACACAATGGCTGCAGGCAGGCATGGGGCAGAGTTTGAGGCAGGGCAGGCAGCCTTGTCCCGCACGGTCCTTGCAGCACCATCAGCCTTGCTGGTGGCCTTGCTCTGCTCGTTTTTGGAGTAAGCCCAGGTGGCAACGCTTGCTAACAGCACTTTGTTATCAGCACAGGCAACCAACTGAATCATCTGATTGTTTGCAATAAAACAAAGATCAGTCATATTGCAGCCAGCAGAAAGAAAACAAGCTGGGAAAGCAAGGCCTTGGGAACCTGAAAAGCCTGGAGCACACAGGCTCAGCCCAGCTTGCCTGTGGGGATTTTCACAAAACTGGGAGCCTGCCCCTGCTGGGGATGCTGGTTACAAAGCAGTCACATCACATCTCCATGCCTGTTCCCCTTAACTGCAGAAAGTTTTGCTGATCTAAGGCAAGTCCTGGGTTGGACCACAGGCCAACCCCACACAGGCAGCAGCAGCGCTAACTTCAAGGCAGGCATTTTTAAAAAAGAATAAAGATACAAAGATGCTGCCCACTCCCGACCCTTCCCAATACAGAGGGTCCGCAGTTGTGTCCCATGTCTGCTCCAGTCCTCGACTCATCCCATCCTTGTGCAAGGCTGCAGGTGTACCACACAGCAGCACAGAAAAGGTGGAGCAAAGCTCTTGCACCCCCAAAAAAGCCCAGCACTTCTCTGGGATGCCTGGTGCCTGGCTGCAAACCCTCAAGCCACTGACAGGAAGACTTTCTCTGCCCCTGCAGCATAACATACCACAGCTTTCTCTCCTTTGTGGTTTCCTGCCATGCTCTGTCCCTCCCAGCTTGTACGTAACCTCATTTCATGAGTCCTTGTCCCCTTTCAAGGTGGCCCATCCCTGCTAGGATGGACCCTTCCCCTGGCTGTGGGACAGCAGCCCCTCTTTTCTCTTTCCCAAGATGCCAAACACCTTCCCAAGGCAGATCAGGGTGGGCTTTGGGAGGTAAGAGACAGTGCCACAGGGTTGACAGAGGAGCCAAGACACCGTCCTGACGCTGCACTTGGTGCACACGGGGTGCTGACATCTGAGTGGGATTCAGGACAGCGAGCATGGGCACTGGGACAGCCAGGCAGAACAGGGGGCTTATGCAGAGCTCACAGCTGCTCTGCCCATTGTAGTCTCCTCAGGGAATCCTGCCCTACATGCAGCACCAGGAGATGCTTCCACAATAGGTAAGGGCACAGCAAGACTTTCCTGAACAGTGTTAGGCACACAGGGCTGGTCCCTGCAAAGCATCAATGCCACCCCACCCCCTGCCAGGCCCTACCTGTGCAGGTGGGGATGTTTGCTGACCACTCCTGGGAAGGCAGGCACCGCAGCATGCCCACCCCTCGCCGCTCAAACCCCTCCTGGCACCCGAACTCGCAGGTGGAGTTGTAGCTGAAGTCTCCATAGGGGTGGCTGCAGTTCATGTGCACTCCCTTGGGCTCCAGCTTGGCACACTGCACAACTGGGAGAGACACGGTACCACAGCCCGTTAGGAGCACAGGAACCCTACTTTGTAACCAGGGTTTGGACTCTCCAGCAGGGAGGGAGGGAGGGATGGGGATGGATGTCTCACCCTCGGCGCACTCAGGGCCGTGGAAGCCGGGGTAGCACTCGCAGCGGTAGCTCCCAATGGTCTCCACGCACTCGCCGCGCTGGCTGCACGGGAAGGGCTGGCAGGAGGCTGCACACACAGGGGACGGTCATCAGGAGCTGCTGGCCACCCTGCCGAGGTCCCCAGCCTACCCAATGCAGCTCTGGTCCGCAGTCCCCCTGCTCACCCCGGTAGCACAGCGCCTTTTTCTTGCGGTTGCAGGGCTCGTCGTTCCACTTGCCAGACTGCTGGGGCCGCTGGATGTAGATCTCCACGCAGTCCTGGTTGGAGCGGCGGTTGTTGGGCTCCCCGAGTGCCCAGTTCTCCGCCTCCTTGGTCAGCGCCTTCTTGGTGCCCACCCAGGTCCAGATGCCACCCAGCTTGCGGATGCCGATCCAGTAGTAGCGCACGTGGTAGGGCAGGCTCCTGTTGAGGTACTCGATCTCCTGCTGGTTCTGGATCGCCACCAGGTCGGTAAAGAAGGTCTGGCAGTAATTCCTGGCCTGCTCCCATGTGTAGTCCCCTTGGTCACTGTAGTGGTACGTCCAGGCACCCACCTCCACCCACAGCACCATGCCTGTGGAAGAGGGTGAGGTCTGGGATTGATGCAGAAAGGATGGGAGCCGGGTCAGGGATGGGATCCCTTGGGATGTGAGGGTGGGCTAAGCCTGGCATCATGGCCAAGAAATGCCAGTGACCAGCTGGGTGAAGGGACAAGTGTGGATGAGAATGGGGCTCTATGGGTACACAGAGACCTGGGTGGACCAGGCATGGCAGGAGGAGCTGAGGACAGAAGGGGATGGCACAGGGATGAGGAAGGTGGAGGTGACAGGGTGAAGGCTGAGATGGGGCAGCACGGGATGGGGCAGGCAGAGCACAGGAGGCAGAAGAGCCCCAAGCAGTGATGCCAACCCCTTCCCCAGCATAAGGATTGAAAGCTCAGCCTCGTGGCCCTGTTCCCCTGCTCACAAAGGCTTCCCTAAGGGGAAAGCCCCACTTCAAGATGGTTCTGTAAACACAGTTCCTTCCTTGCGTGCAGATTTGTACCACTTTGGTTTTCTTGCTTTACCCTGCTACAGGAGATGCAGACTGCAGCAAGGCAGAGCAGCCAGTATACCCTCACCCCCAAAAGCACTTGGACCCCAACCTGCTCATCTGAGCCAGACATGGTCTGAAGAGTCTTGTAAAACTCAGTGTTGCAAAACAAGGTCTTACAAAAGTCAAACTCACATCATGGTCATGCCCACCAGGCAAGGGAAAGCCAGAAAGTAACTGGAACCCACACCCAGAAATGAAGGGCACTTTGCTGAAACCCTGCTCTTATTTACAGCATTTCAGACCACAACTTTATGCAATCAAAGGGTTTTAACCACAGAAAGAAGCTTCCTCCATTCTCCCCAGAAGCAGCTATCTCCACAACTGCAGAAAGCGATGTGGGGATATCATATCTCCATCTGTGCAGAAAGTGAGACAGGGATCAAAGTCTGCTCCAAACAACCAGCCTGGCTTACCCTGTATCTCAGGAGAGCACTATTGCACTGCGGTTATGCAAAGATCTGGGCATTGCAGATTAGATGCAAATACAGGTCTTCCAAAGTCTAATTAGGACTCTAGTTTGGTCAATTATTATACATTTTCCTAAGTAATTTCCCATAATTTGTCTGGTTTTCCCTGTGAAAGAGCAAACTCTTCTCTTTGTTCAACAGAACTGAAGCTGAGGAAAATGTGGTTCCCTCTTTACTTTTTGGGAATTCGGGGCTGCAGGACAG
The DNA here is from genome assembly GCA_013399195.1 of Dicrurus megarhynchus. NCBI lineage: Eukaryota > Metazoa > Chordata > Aves > Passeriformes > Dicruridae > Dicrurus > Dicrurus megarhynchus. Next base: position 4,897,805 of record VXAD01004603.1, on the reverse strand, counting down.
GAACTCAGGGCACCTTTGGGTGCCTGAGCCTGTCCCACCCTCAGCTCCCACCACCCTCCTGCTGGCCCTTTCTGCTTCCCAACACAGCTCAGGGCAGCTGCCTGCTACCCTCACACAGCTCACACAAAGAAGTCCATCTTCTCCATGTCCATCCTCCACATGCTCTCCTACCTCTTTCCTCCAGCTCCACCAGTAACACCCTCTCCATGGCACAGCTCATCTGCCCTGTCTTATGCTACTTCTTGCTGCCCCGCCTGGTGCTGAGCCCCAAGTGGGCGCTGTTTTCCTGTGTTTTGACCCCTTGGCTCCCTTGGCAGCCCTGATATCTCTTCCCAGGGTAGTGCTCAGCACCCTCCGCAGCTGAGGTGCCTCTGTCTTTTTGTTTTTCTCTCAGAGCCAAATCTCAGCCTCCTCCTGACACTTCTGCACTTGCCTCATTTCTGTTCCTTAGCTTGTTCACTAAGGTTCTTAGGAAAATAATTCAGCTCACAGAGGATTGCCAGAGACAGAGCAGACACCAGTAGGTTTTGCTCTGTGCAATGCCAGCACGTGAAGGAAATATCCTACAGGCAGCAGAACCAAATTAGCTTCTATACTCCTAATATCAATTAGCAGCTTTAACTTTTCCTGATGCTGCCCCAGCTGTGCTCTGAACCCTTACACCTGTGGGTCCTGTGCCTACGTCCATGCCCAAGTCCCCAGCATGGACATGGGTGTAGGCAGCGAGTAGAGCTGCCTTTCCCTGGTTCACAGTACAGTGTACCAGCTGCCACGCTGCATTTGGGGAACCAAACACCCTGCAGGGACCCCAGGCATGGCCTGGCCCTCCCTGGGGGAGCACAGTCTGTCTGGAGGGAGCTGGCACAAGCAGGGGCAACACCCTCCCAGCCCAGGAGGATCCAGCCCCTGTGGGGTGTGACTGATGAGCCCCCAAAATAACAATACTGCCTTTCTCCAGTTTCCCAGACCTGCAGACTACTTGCCAGCAGGGTCACACTGGGCTTACTAAGGTAGTGGTGGGTGGCTTACCCCATGTGATGGCAGCGATGCCCAGGTAGATGCCCGGAGAGCCCAGAGTCCGTGTCCTCCCAGCAGATCGCAGTCCCACAGCAGAGCCCTGACAGGGAGGGAGACATGAGCATGCACATCCCAAGGGGCTAACACATGCACCCACACGCTGCCAGGCAGTCCTGGCACATGCAAGGGCACATTGCTTGTGGCAGCTCACACGCAGGCACACATGGTGCTCCCAGCCAGGTACGGCTCTGCTGCAGGAAGGGCCCCTTCCAGTGAGCCACTTCGGGGGAGCTGTGCCTACAGCCCAGCTGAACAGAGAGAGAGACACTGCCAGCAATGCACTTCACTCCTGGGGACCCCCTAAGTCCAGGCCGTGTCCTGTGCCCCCCGAGCCCCTTCCTGCCCAGCCAGGGCTGGCATCTGCCTCTGCAGTAGCAGTGTCCTGTGAGCCTGGGGTCGCTCGGGCAGGGTGTCTCTGGGACAGCCTATGTGTCCCGCTGTCAGGGGCCACAGCCCCCACCAGCGGCAGTGGTTCCTGTCAGTGCCTGCCCACAGCCCTGCGCTCTCCTAATCCCCTTTTCTAGGCAGACCCTGAGCCATCCCCAAGGAAAGCAGCGGGACTTACCATGCCGGCGCCGCAGACGCACCGTGCCCAGCCAGCGGCAGCTGTCCCGCGGTGGGCAGTGCTGCTCACGCTTCCTCCGAGTGTGCAGCGCATCGCTCCCTGCCCCTGGCCTCTTCCCCTCCCATCCCAGCCCCGCTGCCAGCCCACATCCTGCCCCACACCCCTGCCTCCCCCATCACAGACCTCTCCAGCCCCGAAAAACCCTCCTCTCAGCCCGGGGCTGGAGGGGAACAGTGAGGTCAGCACTGGACACGGTCCTGATGGGACCTAGCTCGGCAGCAGCCCCATGGCATGCGAGCTGGTGCATCCCCACGCTGCCTTGGGGACATGACAGCCACAGGAGATGACCCACAATGAGCCAGGCTTGCCCGAGCACCCCAGGAGGTGGCAAAAGGTCCTCCAGAAAGCGTCCAGCCCCAGTCCGTGGTGCCCAGAGCACCGAGACCTCTCTGACCCACCATGTCCATGTGGCAGTGCCTACACTGGTGGTCGGAGGACAGGGGAGGGCTGAGGGGTGACGAGGTCCCTCGTGGGTGAGTGGGAGCGTGGTTCACAGCCTCACAGCTCCTGTGCCAGATGCTCTGCTCGCATGCAGGCGTTTTGCTCTGGCTGTGAATCTTCATACACCGCTTATAAACAGTTACTTACACAATGTATTTTTCTGTGTTTACCTTTAAGTCTTTATGACAAAGGTCCAAGAATATGCCAGAGGAACTTCCCCCTTACTTATTAACATCCGTTAGGAATTTCCACCAGTGTTTCAGGAACATGTCTAATTGTGTTCACTGCCCCTTGGATCATTATAATCATTATAAATCTTTTCTTACCCCGTCCTGCTCGTAAGCAGAATTGCCTTGGCCAGGTTTTCTGCAGAAATTACTCTGCCCGCTTCCAGCTAAAGCCAAACAAGAGCCATGCAGGTTACATGTATTTTCCAGTTCCAGAGAAATTGATACTGCTCCACCAGGACTCATTCTAGACAAAAGGAGGAACCCATCCCACAAGAGTCATAATCCACTACAATTACTTTATCGTTGGCCAGTATAAATGAACCTTGTTTCCTGTCTCTGGATATCTTCCTTGAAAAATGTTTTACTGCAGTTGTCTCTTTTTATGGAATTGCTGAGTCTGTGCATCCAGTAATTCAGGAGCACTCACTTTCTAGCAGCTCATCTGCCGAGAGCAGTCAGTTACGGGAAGGGAAGAAGCAGCCAGGGAGGCAGAGAGGTTGAGGGGCAGCTGCTGGGACAGGAGAGCAGCTCCAGATGTTGAGGGTCACCTGGTCAGGGTGAGAGCTGCCTCTCCTACTGGGGAGACACTGCTGGGACTCAGAGGGATGTTCAAGGGTACACCGCCCCAGGGCAGAGCAGGCTGTGCCCCTGCCAGTTTCACTTCTGCTGAAACCCAACATGGTAGGGCAGAGCAGTTGAAAAAAAATACTCCCACCTTTGTTTTTGTAACTACAAATAGTTTTTGGTATTGCTTTAAAAATGGAATCAAGGTGGCTGAGACGCAGAGGCTGTTGCTGCTGCAAAGACAGTACATGACCAAGTTCAAGCTCTTTGTGGGGGCAGGTGCCCCATGCCTGGGCTCAGAGAGGGGGTCCTACATGGCAGGATGGATACTGAGGCTTGCTTTGCAGGTAGTGGGAAAAGGTACACGTGGTAGGAGGGAGAGACAACCCGATTCAGCTGTGCTAGGAGCTGGTTAATCACCAGGAGCCCTTTCACATCTCAGGCGGGTTCCAAGGCTGGCTTCTCTGGAAGGGATTCAGGATGCTGCAGGGCACATGCTCCTGCTGGATTCCTGCTGCCCTGCTCACCAAGGAAGTGCCTGTCCCTGCCTGAGCAGTGCAGGGATTTCCCAGGTGCCAGGATGGTGCATCCTGTCCCCCAGCCACCCCTCTGAGGGCACAGCGCAAGCTGCCAGCCAGGGCTTTGCTCAGCATGGGCTCAAGGGAGCAGGCACAAAGACACTTTCCTGTGTCACCTCCTCACTGACCCTCTGGACCCAGGCATCCGGAATGGAGAAGTGCCTCCTTTGCTGCGCCCCGGTGCTGAGCAACAGTCGGGGCGATGCTCTCTGTGCCCTAGAGCCCTGCCCAGGCTCTGCCTCTGGGGAAGGGGCACGGCTGTGCGTTGTTTACGGCAGAGCTCCCGCCCCACGGCGGCACAGCCCGTTCCCTCGGTGTGCAATGTCCCCGCAAACCGCAGAGGAACCGAGTCACCCCGGCACGGCCCGTTCGGCTCGGCTGCTGCCGGCGATACAGCGGGCACCTTCCTGGGAGCCCCGCTCGCCCCGGGGAGGGCTCAGCAGCCCACAGGAGCAAGGAGGCACCCGATCCTACCCCGTCAGGACTGTGAGGTGGTACCGGCGAGGACACACACGCCTGGGAGCAGCCCCGCTGCTGCCATCCCTTCATTCCTGCCTGGGGACACGGGCGGCTCTCCCTGAAGCTTTAGAGGCATCTCCTGAGCGCGGACGGGAGATCCCCTCCCACCACAGGTCCTCAGGAAGTGCTTGACCCAAAGGGTGTCCCTGAGCTGCAGGGTGCCCTTGGGCAAGTCTCCCAGCGCACAGCTCCAGCAGCCGGAGCCTCCTCTTCCACCCTCTTATCAGCTGCTGCCCCGCCTCAGGCAACACTTGATAAAATCTTTCTCACAATTTGAAAGTGTTTGGACACTGGAAGACGAGTTTGAGTGCCACCCTGGTTTGGGCAGACTGAGACAGTTGCAAGGATTAGCCAGGACCAGAAGTCCAGGGGCAGGTAACCTGCACCCTCCACCCACAGGGACCTTGTGGCACTGGGACACCCCTGGCTATGGAATATCGGGGTAGTTTTGGGAAATCACACCTGCCCACGCCATCCAGACCCTCTCAGAGATGTTTCTTTGACCTCAGCTGTAGGACAGCTCTCTGCCTCTTGCCTTTCACTGCCAAGCTGGTGATGGAGAGCCTTTTCACTGGGCATCACTGCCTGTGCTGCCTGCCCGCTCCCTGGCACCTGGCAGCAGCCACATGTGCGTGGCACAGATAAGGGTTTGCCAAACAGGATGCTTGGGGCACAGATAACACTGACATTATCTCACTGCTTGAGTGGTAGGGCGTAAACAAGTGACTCTGCCCACCCGGGGAATCCCAGGCAGCACCTCTGCCCTGCCAGTGAGCTGGGGCACAGGGTGGGTACGGGGTGCTGGGGTGCAGCTGCAGGGATGTTCCACGTCTAGGGGCAGCTCTTCAGCCAGGCAGGCAGTCCTTGCCCTAAGTGACAGCACGACCACCCAGCCTACAGCTCCTGGGAACTGTGACTGCTCTGCTTGTGCCCTGCAGGGCTCTCCATGGCACTGTGCATCCCTGGAATGCTGGGACAGGCCACCGACCCACCTGTCCCTGCCCCAGTAGAATCCATATTCTCAGCAGGAGAGTGGTACCAGTCACACTGCCTTGGTGTGGGGGCAACCCAGGCACAGGAGGCACTGGCAGCTGATGGAACAGGCCACCCTCACCCTGGACATCAGCCAGTGCTTTTGTCACATGTCTGGTTTAATGCAGAGATTTCAATCTCCCATCTCACATAGCAAGCCCGGAGCCAGATTCCTCTGTCACCTCTGTCACCTGCTGTGTGCTATTACCTGCTCCCCTCCCTGGGCAGCAGATGAACATGCTCAGCACTACGAGCCGTGTCTCCAGCCAAGGCCAGCCCCTGCAGAGCAAAAGACATGCTCTCCTCTGGCTAGGAAATCCTGGGGCATCCCCTTCAGGAGGCACTGTCCCCAGCTGTTTTGTTTCACCTGACACAGAGGCAACCTAGAGGACATTCTTCACCTTCTGGCAGGCCAGGGCTGAGGTTTCCTCTTCTATAAGTTCCTCTTTCTTTCTCACCTCCCTGTTTCAGCACACAGCTTGTCCAGCTTGGCTGCTGCCAGTGATACAGCGGGCACCCTCCTGGGTGATGATTTCTCCCCTGGCTTCTTGGTTATCTTTCTGCTCCAAGGAGCTATTGTGTTGTCTATTTAGATTACTGATTTATTATCTGCAGGTAGGGCAGGCACTGGCACAATATGTTTTAAAGTCTTTTTTATGCCTCGACCACTTTGCTTTTGTGGATCTACAAACTGCCCTGTCCACGCTGCCCCTGCTGTTACAAACTACTGAGCTCTGCCCAGTGCAGCATCCCCTGGGTGTGTGACCCCAGGACCATCCAGCTCTCCATGCACAGGGTGGGTAGCACTTGCTGAAGCTGGCTTTCCCTAAGAGTCCTGACTTCTGGGGCAAGCCCCTGCAAGAAAGAAACAAAAGCTAAAATAAGGAGGGGAAGGACATTCCTAACCACTTGTTGTCACCTTTGAAATTAATTCTTACTCCTCTGACCTCTTGCAGCTCTGCTTTAAGAGCAAGATGGTCACAGACACCAGTCTAACTGTGCTTTATCCATGGGCAGAGGGGTACAGGCTCCTTCACATCTAAGCAGCAAAACCAAAAGGTCTTTTCTGCACTTTTTTGATAGGAAATGGCAAGGCAACATAGGCAGTGCTTTCCTAGCTTCTTTTTATTTTCATTTACCCTAGAAGGGAAAAAAGGACTGTTTTGCAGAGAGGTTTTTCGGGAGGACTCACTGGCTCGGCCGGAGGCGAGGCAGGACGTTCTGTCCCCACCCACCCACCTCTGCTGCGCCGTGGGGTCTCAGGTGACCCAGCCCCGCACCGGCACCATACCTGGCTCCTCAGGGCAGGGCGCAGCTCCCCGGGCTGCCCGGCTCCGACCACAGCCGGCCCTCCTCTGCTGCCTCCGCGGCTGTCACACCGTTGTCACATGAAGGCTTTCCGGTGCTCTGCAAGACCTAGAAACCCGCTTTTGCCCTCCAGGCACTGACGTCCTTCGGCTGAGGCGCGGGGCCGGGAGCAGCGTCCTTCCCGAGGGACAGCGGCGCGGGCAGCGAGCAGAGCTGTGCCGGCTGCGGCGTCTGTCCCCTTTGCCGAGGGGGTGCCGGCATGGTACCGTGGGGGTGCCGGGGGCCGCTGTGCCGTGTCCATTGGCCCGCGGGCCGTTGCTGTCCACGATGACCCGGAGAAGGCCTGCGCCAGGGAAGTCCATGATGACCACCCCCCAGCGCACGGGCTGGCCGCCCCGGCGCCGCAGGTGCTGGCAGCAGCGGGGGTTCACAAAGCGGGCCACCTCCTCAGGGTAGGTGAAGAGCCCATTGCCGGAGCAGAAGGTGAGGTACATGGTAGCGGGGTCTCCGCCGGCCGCCTTCTCCAGGTGCCGCCGCACCCGGGCCCACTTGCGCTCCAGTGAGAGCACGTTCCAGGCGTCGCTGATGTTCAGCTGCTCATAGGGGATGCCCAGCACCTCCCGCGCCAGCGCCTCCAGCACCACGATCTTCCCGCGCACCTGGCCCAGCGTTGGCATCTCCTCCCGGCACCACACACAGCCCTGTCCCTCCTCCAGCAGGCAGCGGTGCAGCTGGGCAGCGAAGCCGGGCCGGGAGAAGATGGGCAGCTCCTCCTTGATGCGCATAAGCACGGCCTCGCCGGGGTGGGCGCGGAGGAAGCGCAGGGTGCGGCGCAGGACGCCGCGCAGGCTGGCCCGCTGGAAGGTGCAGAGGTGGTAGATGCGGAGCTCACCCCGCGACAGCTTGCAGCGCACATCCAGGAAGCGGATGCCGGCCGCCAGCTGGGCCTCCAGGCCCCAGCTCTGGCACCGCAGGCGCCGGCCGCCGAACAGGCTGAGGGAGTCGTGGGTGCCGGGGATGGAGAGGCGAGAGAGGGGCAGGGCGTCGGGGAGCTCCGCCATCCAGTCAGGGCAGCAGGCTGCTGGCTGGGGCACGCAGTCGAAGGCAGCGCTGCGCCGGGACCATGTCTCCATGCCACCGGGAGAGCGGCACCCCGGCACCTGGCTGGCCCCCCGGAGCCCTGCCGTGGAGGAGAAGCAGACCATGAGCAGTGGGAGCATGGCCCCCATGCGTCCTCATCCTACCCTCCCCAGTGGTATCCCCACCATGCCATGAAACCCTAGAGCATACCATACCCTATAACATACCACATGGCCCAAATACGTTGCTGCCAGTACTTCTGTCGCACTGTACTCTTCCCCTCCCACTCTCAAGCATTCGTCCCAGTACCCCCGAGCCCTGGTACATCCTAGCCGCCCCCTCGTTCACCCACCTGGGTTTGCCTGTGGCTGCGGAGCAGAGCCCGATGGACAGGGCGTGCGGCCGTGGGTGCCGGCGGCACACTGGCAGGTAGAGCGGGATGCCAGCCATTAACCCGGTGACAGTCATGACGCGCGTCCTGCCTCGCAAACGGCACGTGCTCCTGGGATTCATCCTCAGCCCTTAGCCAAGGAGAGCACTTGACAGACACACCAGGCTGGGAAACCGTCTGGCTGATCCCGACAGCAGCCATTCAGGCCTCTGCACCTCCCTCCCCAGGAATCAGGACAAACGGGATCGAGGTGCCGCAGGGCCCCTTGGTGCTACCCACGGGAGTGGCTGTGCAGAGCCGCGGGGTGCCCACATGCCTGCTCCAGAGCCATGTCCTGGTGGGACCTGAACCACCCCGCTGATAATTGGCATCGTCCCTGTCAGAGGGACAACGCACAGGAAGGGACCCGGAGCAGGGGTCTGTGCTTGCCAGCACACCCCAGGACCTGCTCAGCGAGGGTTCCCTAGGAAGTAGGCTTCATCCCCTTGCTCCTCAGGCACCAGTGACTGCTTCACACTGCAGTCACTGCAAGGCTGCCCGGCGGGGGTTGACCCACCTCCTGCCCAGGAGACACAGCTGCCGGGCACCCCGGTCGGCAGCACACACTGAACCCAGTGGGGTTTGGAGAGGAGCCGCCGGACAGGTCACAGACCCCTCCGAGCATCCCTCGGGGGCACATCCCCTCCACCCGAGCGAGGCGGGCACAGGGATCCTCGGAGGGCGTTCGGCTCTGCCACTGCATAGACACCCGGCGGGGACAGGCCGAGAGACACCTTCCCTGTGCGCAGCGGCCGGGCTGAGCGGGGGTCCCTGGGGCTGCCGCCGGCTCGGGGCGCAGAGACCCGCCCCGAGCAGCCCCGCCCTGCCCCGGGAACNCTTCGCCCGGGTGACGCTGATCGGGCGGCGCCGGCTGAGCCTGGGCGAGGAGGCGGAGGCGGCCGTGGTGCGCGGGCCGGGACAGGGGTGGCCGTGGTGGCGGGGACCGGGGCGGCGGCGCTGACCCTCGGCTTCCCCACAGGAGCAGGCGGTGGTGGACTTCGAGCGGCTGGGGGAGCACGCCGCCGCCTTCCAGGGACACGACGTGGGTTTCTGCTGCCTGGGCACCACCAGGGCCAAGGCTGGCGCAGTGAGTGGGGACTCCCTTGTCTCCGGGAAAGTAGGGGTCCCGCTTGTCCCCTCCCCTCCCTGCCGGCTCCCTGCCTCGCTGACCCTCGTCTCCCCTCGCAGGACGGCTTTGTCCGTGTGGACCGGGACTACGTGGCGCAGGCAGCAGAGCTGGCGCGGGCAGGGGGCTGCAAACACTTTGTCCTGCAGTCCTCCCGGGGGGCAAACGCGCAGAGCCACTTNGCCCCGCCCTGCCCCGGGAACAGCCCCGTCTTGCGTTCAGCTGCGGCTCCCCGGGCACAAAACGCCAAAGCCGCGGAGGCCGCAGCGCGGCGGCGCAGCCGCTCCCGCCCGGGCCTGCCCTGTCCTCGTCCCCGCCCCGGCCCTGGCCCTGCCCGCTGCTCTCGGCATGGCGGCGGCGGGCGGCGGGAGCGGCAGGAGCTGCTTCGTGCTGGGCGCCTCGGGGGAGACGGGCCGGCTGCTGCTGCGGGAGCTGCTGGCCCGGCGGGGCTTCGCCCGGGTGACGCTGATCGGGCGGCGCCGGCTGAGCCTGGGCGAGGGGGCGGAGGCGGCCGTGGGGCGCGGGGCGGGGC